>CAJVPT010001681.1:0-20307 GCA_910592055.1 Acaulospora colombiana | reverse complement strand
TGTTCTATGAATTTTAAGAAGTTTTGAAATTTTTAATAAGGATTGTTTATCTTTATAGAGATCTATAATTTCACCACGTTAGCTTTTAGTTAGATGATATATTTTTGAAATTAAAAATACTGAAAAGGTAGATATATTTATATTTAATTTAATATTTACTTATTGAAAAAATACAAAAATTATACACATGTTTTTTTAAAATATAAATAATAACATATTAAAATTTTAAATAAAGTTATTATGTATATTTTTATATAATAATAAATTTAAGATGTGTGATATTTTTGTCCATGTAGTATATGTATCTGATGATAAGGCTATTGATACATTGGGTTCACTATTTCTTAGTTGTAGTAATTGTTGTGAGACTCATAGGGTAGAATGTTCATTATATTTTCTTGAAAGGTTGATTAGGGTATTTACTATATCCTCTTCTCTCTTATTGACAATTTGTAATATATATTATGCTCTATTCATATTTACTGGCTCAACTCTATTGATATATCATATGAATACTTATTTGTATTTATTGATTATCTATTTTTATATCGTGGATAAATCTTTCTGAGATTATTGTTGTTTATGTATTTCAATTAGGTAATATGGAAAAACCTTGTTTATTGTTTTGATATATTTATTTGTTTATATTGACAATTCTATCCTATTTTTGAGAGTTACTGTCATACTTGTATGGAGTGTTAATCAACTTGTTTAAATAATGTATAATATGTGTATGTGTATATTTTGCTTATCACTTTTATGTATATACTTATTTTGTTTGTCTGGTTTTTTCATGTTTGTGTTCATATAACAAGATAAAGAATAGGTATATTATTGATATATGTATGTACATTTAAACTGTCTTGTCTTTAGGAAGCTTCGATATTCTTCTAAGCCTTTGAGTAACTGAAACAACTTGATTTATCAAGTCAAAAAAGGTATTAACTTGTACTGGCCTGGTTGTGAACTATATGAAATCAATATTGGCTCCCTTTTTCTGATTATGAATCAGTTTAAAGGCCACTTTTTTTTTTCTTAAAATTTTTAAGAAAAAAAAGTAAAAGAAAATTAATAAAGCAGTGTATATCTCTTTTCTTGATATTTCTGGATAACTTGTTGTATATGTATTAAAAGTACTTGGTAACTTAATTTAAAGAATATGTTGTTTTTCTTTATATGTTTGAACTGTGTCACTTTTTCCAAGAAAATTATCAAAAAAAAATTTTTTTGAAAAAAATGAGGATCAGCAAAAAGAGTTTTTTTAATATAACATATTATTTATTATACAAAAAATTTATAATATTATAGATAATTATATAAACTTTTTAGATTGAAAATAATTTATTAAAAACTCTTCTGCAGTAGTGACCTGTGAGTGATAATATTAGAAGTTGAAAGGGTTTCCATATAAACTACTAATGGAGTGATAAATTACTTCCAAAGTTGTACTTAGAGTCTTAGATAAATATAAGACTTTGATGAGTGAGTTAGTTAGAGATTTAGCTTTAGTGATATATATATAATGTATAACTTACAATTGTTTAATAAAGCATATATAAATAGCCTAACAAAGAGTTATATTAAAAAAAAAAATAAAAAAGTTAATTATAAAAAACTTTTTCTGCTGATCCACTATTTTTCTAAAAATTTTCTTTTTTAGTAATTGTTTAAAGAAAAAAAGATAATACAATTCAAGCTCAGCAAACACAATAAAGAGAAACACAACTAAATCATCCCATTTGGAGCAACACATAAAGCTCTACAAACAAGCCGCCCGGAGAATAGTATACAATAATATCATTAGTACTTTATCCATCAACTTTTGAGGGAAAGGAAAAACAAAAGTAAATCAGAATCACAGTAAGGCCAAGGAACCCAACATCAACTCTCCTAGCTTTCAGCCAAGCTAGTGTAGATTTACACCTTTCTAGACATTAGAAGGAACCTGACAATATAGTAATCTCAACTGGTAAATCAGTCAAAACTCAAAATTTGAAAGATCCAAAAGGACATCAGGAACTCAAAAGCAACAGCTAAAGATTATTAGTAATAACACATCAGCAACACATAAACAACTAGCATATAACGTGAATACGAACACATTCTTTTAGACAATAAAGACATAACAACAAATTACGTGCCATATCTCTAAACAGATAAACAAGCTCAACACGTATTTAGTTTATCACAAAACAGGTTCCTTATATCCAGTTTATCTCTTAATAAAACCAGCACACGTGTTACTAAAATCAACAAATAAACAGATAAGCAACCTGCAACTCGTGTTTATCCTACAATTGATCTACAACACAACAAATAGATTAGAAAACCCAGTAATACTATCTGAATAAGTAAACAAATAAACAAAGTTAATTCACAAAACATGATTCATTCAATAATCACGTGACACAGCCAACATGGATAGGGCACAATGCATTCTTCAAATAGTAAACAAAAGGAAGGAAAATATCTTGAATACCTTAATTAAGCTTTCAAGAAAGTACGACGAAACCTTAGAACTATGGGCATCCAATAATTGATAAGGCAAAAAGAAGGAGACTCAAAAAAAGAAACAATTTCTGTTCCAGAAACTTTTACTATTCTAGATAGTATTATTGTCAACATCTTAGGAATAGACAAAATAACATTTCATAAGAAACGAATCCTTACCCAACATATCCTATACCTCTGGCAACAAGGAAAGGGAAAAGAAGAAAATCTTCTACAGCCTTATATAGAAGATAAATTTATAGAAATTATCAAGAATACAAGTGATTCACAGAAGCTGAAAAGTCAACTGATAGAGATCACAGAACATATAGATATTGAGTCAATGATAGATAATGAAATCTCAATGACCAGTGATTATGAACAAGAAGAGACCAAAATATAAAGGCTTTAAGAGAAAATAAAAGGCAACAACATCAGTAATTATAGCTCATAGGACATAAGAAACAGGGACTTCGCCCCATCCACAAACCCATATTTTATAGGAAAAGAAGAAATATATAGACTCGGTGCCATGGTGGCCAATATTCCAGAGAAAACAGAAGAAGAAGTCAAGGCCTACCTAAGCAATACCTTGAAACTACCACAGAGAGAAAGACACCTCTTAAAGAAAGAATTTATCAATGGAAATAAATGGTTGACCTTTTGGATACAAGAAGAAGAGGATGTCCTAAAATGCATAGAAGAGATAAATCACAAAGAGGATAATTTCATTATACAACAAATAACTTCTCACACTTCATGTTCTATCCACACAACCAAAAGAAAGAAAAACAAAAAAATCTTTCAGGAATTCAAAAGGAAAAATAGATCTGCTATATGACATATCAACCTAATAGATCTAAATTAGAATATTTCCAGAAGTTATATAGTCAAACATCTCAAAAGATATGGAACAGTTCAAAACATCCATATCTATAAGGTCAAGATGAAGACTAGGGTCAAGGCTTATTTCAAGCTTCATAAACATATTAAATGGGATCTCACAGAAGCATGGACAACACCTATAGATACTGAAACATTCAGAGCCATCTTCACTAAATTAGAGTTGACTGATAAAGAGATAAATGCCACCCTAATCAAGAGAAATATCAACTTAGCCAGACTGTTGGATACAAACAAAATATATAACAGCTTGATACAAGAGCTTTACATGGTACCCAGGCAAAAACATGCTATACTCCCAAAAACCCTTACACATTAAAGAAACAGAACTTTACAGTTACCTGTTTCACGACAAGAGAGGATAGGAACAAGGCATGCAAACAATATATTTTCTTACAAGGTTTAAGACTATCCTGGAGCATGAAGAATTCCAGCAATAGAGAAAATACTAATCCTATGAGTAAAGAAAGGAAATCATGTTATTAAAGATCTCAAAAAATTAACATAGATAATAAATAACTCAACTTCAAATTCAATATCATGCTATAAGTCCACAAGATTCTCTTCTTCCTCCTCTTATTGTCATCCCTATATTATAAAATTTATATACTCCAGAAACCAAAGATAAACAAAACAAAGGGATAATAATAGAGTAAAGTAGGAGAATTATAGAACAACTAGATATTCTGTTACACGTAGTAATAGAGAGTCAATAAAAAGACGAAGGACTCATCAGCAGAATATCAGCAGTGAGAATATCAGCAGTAAGAATATCAGATCAGAGGCAGAAGGCAATCAAGACCCTCTGCAGCTCATATTGGCCAACCTTGAAAAATTGAGTGGTAGAATAAATAGACTTGAAGGATAAACAACCTCTAACAATAAAAATAGAGGTAGAAGAGGGGCAAATCGCTCCTAACATGATGCAATAGGCAACCCAAAGAGACAAGAGGTAAATATGCCTGCTTTATCCTCAACAGCAACTAACAACAAGGGCAAAGAATAATCCCAAGAAAAAGAGGTTTTATTAGAACAACATAATAATTTAGATCTAATAACATTTTTATAAAAGGAATGTGATATTTTCTTTAACAAAAAAAGAAAAAATATAATAATAGAAAAAGAATAAGCAGAAATGTAAGACATACAAAAAAGGGTAATTAAGATCGGAACATATAATGTCAGAGGCATCATAGATAAGACAAATCAAAGAAGTCTAATTGAAGAAATTACAGAACAAGGGATAGGTATAATGGGTTTATGTGAAACAAAACTTATCCAAGCTAATGTCAAATAGGCTTTCGACAAACAAGGAATCTATAAACACTTCTATAGACCAATTCCGACACACCCTTTGAAGCAGGAGTTAGTCTCCTTATCAGAAGAGATCTAGAGAAAAAGGTGGCATCAATTGAAGAAGAAGATGGATATACTGTATTATAGCTATCAACTTGCTAATGAAAAAGAAAAAGATCTGTATTATACAGGTTTATATTCCATCCGATAAGCAAAGGTGCAAAAAAATGCAGGAAAAAATAACCAGCTTTAGCAAACCAAAATATAGAAAAAGCTTTCACACAATTATAATGGAAGACTTTAATGCTACTTACAATCCATTGGAAGATAGAACCTTATCTTCCAAAGCAAAATTCAAATCCTCTTGATGTCCTGAAATCCCATTGTTTGATTTTCTTGATGAGTGGAGGTTTATAGATACACAAGCCATATAGGAAGGAAAAACAAGACTCTCACAAGATAGAAAGCAACAAGCAGTAGTAGAATTGACTATATCTGGATATCACAAAGCTTATCAAGATATCCAATACTACGATTTGATAACGAAGAGATAAAAGAAGTCACGGAAAATGATCACACTATAATTTCTATAACTTTACATAACAATAATCTCTTTATATGAAGTAATATCATAAAGTCTCCTAAACAACAAGTAAAAAGAATAGATATTAAGGAAACATTTCTAAAACAATGGCAGACCTTTCGTGAAAACTTAGATCACAAGTTCAAGGCAACATTGAAATTCCTACTTAAAGAAGAACCCAATAAAAATGAAAGGGAAAACCAAGCAAACAAGATTTGAAAAACTTTCGAAGAACAAATCTGCAAAGCAGCCTTCAATAAGCTCGCAACCAAGAAACCAATTATACATAAATAAAAACCTGAATATAGACATAGTTCAGAGTTTATCACATACAGAAAAGCCCTACAGCTGAAAGAGCTCTTCAAAAAGGCTGAAGCATCAAAGGAAATAGCCAAACTGCAGATCCTCAGCTTGGCAATAGAGAAACACAATGCAACATATAGCCCTAATCATCAGATCGAAAACCATTGTATCCAACATAGCATCTTCAACATGCCCTGGTCGTTATTGAAAAAAGATATTCAGGATGAAATAGAGGGATTAAAATTTATTAGTCAAAAGATAGAAGCCAAGAAGACAAGAGATGCAATCAAGGTTGCCTTGGAACAACAATGCGATAACCTAAAATTCAATCAGAGAAGAATGGTAAGCTCCCTAATAAACAGAACAAGAAGCAAATTGTGCTGGACAGAGTTAAGGTCACACAGAATGGTACAGAATATATAACAACCAAAACAGATGAAATAGAGAAAGAACTAAGGCAATACCATCTAGAAGTATTTAAAAAAAGAGATGCTAACTTCAATAGTTTTACAGAAGACTGGAAAGAGAAATATAAATTCAAAGATTATATTAAGAAACTATGGTATAAAGATCTCTTCGAGCCAGTCTCACAAGAGGAATTAGGTGAAACACTTCGAACACTTCCAAACAACAAGACATCAGGATGGTCACAAATTAGCTATGAAATGCTTAAGAAACTGAGTCAGGATGGAAAGAAAATTTTGAGAAAAATGTTAAATAACTTCTTGAGATGGAAGATAACTTCCACTTGTTGGAAACAAAGTCATATATACCCCATAGCCAAATCAAAACCGTGGAAGTGTGAGCTAATAAACACAAGACCAATAGTTCTATTAGAAGTTACAAGAAAGTGTTTCACAAAAATCCTTACTAATAAAATGGGAAATATCTGTAAAGTCAATAACATC
The DNA here is from genome assembly GCA_910592055.1 of Acaulospora colombiana. Lineage (NCBI taxonomy): Eukaryota > Fungi > Glomeromycota > Glomeromycetes > Diversisporales > Acaulosporaceae > Acaulospora > Acaulospora colombiana. The sequence continues at coordinate 13,824 of CAJVPT010001681.1, read as the reverse complement.
CTCAAAGGTCCCAACTACGTAGGTCTCCTAGGAGAAAGTATATCAGAACCAATTCAAATTCTCAACAACATTTGTAAAGATGTAAGAGAAAATAAAAAGAAACTATGAATACTTTTTCAAGATATTATCAAAGCCTATGATACCATTAGTCTGAATATGCTAGTCAAAGCAATGGAAAGGATCAGAATACCAAAAGGTTTTATAAAGATCATGCTGAGCCTATTTCAAGATAGAGAATTTCAAGTCATCTTTGAAAATGATCTTACAGAATCCATAAAAGCTGGGAATAGCATTAATCAAGAGGAAACCATCTCACCACTGCTATGGCGAATATCCTATAATCCTTTACTCTGTAAGATTCAGAATAACAAAGAAAGAAAATACAAAATGTCGGTCATCTAAAATCTAGATCTCAAAGGACAGACCACAAGAAGGCTAGAATCAAGACATGTAACTATAGCCTTTATGAATAATATGACATGGATAGCAAAATCCAAAAAGGATATAAAAGAAATCCTCGAAACTGTAAGAGTTTTCTATAAAGCCAACAATTCTTAAATCAATAGTAATAAATCAGTTTTAATTACTATTAACAATCTACTATTAACAATCCTAATTACTATCTAGAAGAAGTTCAGGCTGGTATAGAAAAAAAAGTAGTAAAGAAGCTCAGCAGGGCAAAACATATAAGATTTCTAGAAATTTAGACTGGCAATCAAAAAACTGCAGTTGCACTCAAAGAAAAGATGCTAAAAGAGATCAATGTAGTGACCAGAGCTCTTAAATGTAAGAAATTAATAGATAAACAAATTCTGTATATTCTAAATAGGATATTAATTCCAAGGATAGAATTTAGGATACAGCATAATATACTATCCTGAAAAATATGTAATACTCTAATGGCAGCATATATAAAGCTCTTTAAAAACAAGAGTACCCTAGATCTATATCTAATAGTGTAATATATCACTCAAAGATTCACAATCTAAAAAGCATCTGGATGCTCCAGCAAGAAAGTCAAATAACAGGATTATGTAATAGACTAAATAATCCTGGTTCCATAGGAATTACAACAATTATCTGACTCAAATAAGTACAGATAAAGAATTGGGAACCATTTAACCTATTAATATGCAACTCTCCAAATCACCTATCAGATAGAGGAAACTTCAAGCTCCAAGTAATAAAGTTGGCTAAAGATATAGGAATGACCTTTTACAGTTGAAAATGATAAGAAATCTTCAAATGAAGCAAAGGAAATAGTTTAATTAAGGAACATCTTACAATATAAGAATATAGAAAAGTCATATCATCACTAAGAAACAATAAACTGCTATATGTAGATCTACTAATCGATCAAGCTACTAAAGAAATTAGGGATTAGCAAATGCTCCAATTACTTCAGTACACCAGTAAAGATCCTATTTCTGAATGGTTTCAAACTTTAATCAAAACTCTTCCAAGTAATAGGGTAGGTCAACTCATGAGTACGTGGAAAAAAAATTAGACAAAGTGAAAACTAGAATATGTTGCAATTAATCCAGACCATGACAAATGACAAAAACTATGGATAATTACAAAGAAAGCCGGGTATCACGTAATCTGGGAAAAACTACAATAGACAAAAATAGGACACAAAGTTAATGTTGAACACTTCAACTGCTGTAGTAATGATAATACTCAAACGACGATATTAACAAGGTACCCAGAATATCCAGAAGGTACAAAACAAGAAGGGGGATGTATATTAGAGAGAGATATGAAAGATGTATATGAAATTTCATATCTCAATACAAGAAAGTTAACTAGAAGAGCTCAAGAACTAACAATCCCCTGTTCAAAGGCATCACTAGAAGGGACAATGGAAAAGGTTACTAACATAGATTCAAACCCTCAAACCTTAGCACCAATCAATATAGTGAATTGGATAGATATTGAAAGATGGGAAGAGATCATAATTAGAGACAATATTATAGAAGGAGTATATCAGGACCACCTAATAGAAATACTTCAACATAACCTGAGATCCAATATTAAAAAACTAATCTTCTACTCAGATGGATCGCTTATTAATCATGGAAAGGAAGAAATGAAAATGGGAGCAGCATGGATTCAGATAGGAGATATGGATAGAGAAAGTAGATTTCAGATAGGAGTAGACAATTGGCCCTTTTCAATACATGCTGAACTTGTAGCAATTGTCACAATACTTCTGGTGGTTCCAGTGGATAGCAATATGAAAATCCATATAGACAGCCAGACCTGTATCTCCAAGTGAAAAACAATAGAAAAAGAAGATACAAAGCAAACTTAAAAAAGATGATTAAAGGAAAAACTGGTCCCTGTGGACACGAATATTAGAATTGTAAAGAAAAAGACCATAAACCTGCAATTTATTAAGGTTAAGGCACATTCCAATGATCCCCACAATGAAAAAGCAGATGTTCTAGCCAAAGAAGCTCTGAAACTCCTGACAATAGAATGGAAAGAACTGATCTTATACAAGATCATCACAGAAATTAGATGGCAAGAAAAGACACTGGATGACCCAATAAGACAGTTTGTCAAAAAAGTAAACAATAAAATAACTACCTTCCAGTGGACACAACAAAACAGAACTGAAAAAAGATGGAACCACCAAATTATAGAATAGCAAGATTATACTTGGGACCTTGTATGGGAAAGAATAAAAGAAGAACACACCTAGGACACTTTCTTTAAACAATCGCAGCAAAAAAGCTTTCTCATAAAACTAATGAATGATGAGTTACCAACTCTAAACAAGCTGGCAACTAGAAGGCCCGACCTTTACAAACAAGTGAAGTGTATTGCATGTAGCCAGCAAAGTGAAACTTTTGAATATTTACTAGAATGTCCAGCATACAAAAAACAATTTCAGGAAGCATGAAATAAAGAACAAGATAGGATCCTTAGAGACTTCAGAGGGCTCTTACAAGAGAAGAAAAAAGAGGCTGAAGAAAAACATGCAAGGTTGATTATTCAAGATGAAGAAGAAATGGCCGAGGTAAATAAATGGATCTCTAAACTGGTAGAAAAGACCTCAAAAACCAGTCAGGATACTCTAAGTTTTTGCATAGGGCTAGTAAGGAGAGACCTAATCCTAAAAATGACAGATCTAAAATGCCATAGAAAAAGAATTGGTAATAAGTTAAGAATATAGATATCAAAGACACAAAGAAGAGTATGCAACCAAATAAGGAAAAAGATTTGGAACAAAAGATGTGAGAAAATAATTGAATAGGAATATTCACAGGAGATCCATAGAGTAGAAAAAATCAACTGACCCTCAGGTACATATAGCTTAAAACCATTAGTCCCCAAAAGTAAAAATCCTCTACCAAAGGAAGGAACTCAAGAAAATGAAAGCCTGAAGAAATTCTACTCAAAGGTGTTACTTATGGAATGAAGTAGTTGAGTTTTAAGCTTGGTCAGAATAATAGATAGTGATTTGCAGTGGTGATCTGCGGGCAATAATATTAAAGGTTGGAAGGGTATTTACCTGAACCATTAATGGGATGATAAATCACTTCCGAAGTTGCACTTAGAGTTTTGGTATATCAAGACAAAACAGTGATGAGTGAGTTAGGTAAAGTCTTAGCTTTAGCGAATCATTTAAAATATACAGTATACAAATGTTTAATAAAGTACATATACTTAGTCTGATCTAGGGTATTAAAAAAAAAAATTAAAAAAATTAAAAAAAAAAAATAAAACAATTTATTAAAAACTCTTACCATTAATTACTTTTAATAAAATAATTTTCTTATAAGGAATTTTTTTAAAAATAGTAAGAGATAAAAGTTTTTATATTAATTAATACAATAACAACATGTTTAATATTACAATAGAGATTAATTTTTCCTATGGTATCATATTCAAATATTCTGGTTCAACTGAATAGTTGTCCCAAATCAAGAAACTCTTTTCTAAATAAATTAGATGAACCTTTTCTATCTGTTTTAATAACTTTAAATAACAAGTTCTTTCTTTTCAATCTAATTCAGACTTATCTAAAAAGAAGAAAAAAAAATATCCTCAAAAAGGAAAACTTTAAAGAGAAAAGAAACTAAATAAATTAGCAAATAAAAACCTTTACCAAAACAACATCCACTTGCAAAAGTATATATATACTATATATTTTTTGCAATGAAAGCTTTATCAACTATACCAAATGGAAAAAATATTATAATAATATTTATAAATATAAATCCATAAAATAAAAAAAAATTGAAGAATCTTGTAAAAAAGTAAAATAAAAGGCTATTATTCTTAACAATAAGTATATTATTACTTTGAACAATCCAAGATCAGATATCTCAAGACACATCATTATAGTTGATTATAATAATCTCAATTAAAGAAAAATTCAAAAGATAATTAAATGTAAAGGTAACAAACTTGACAACTATCAAGTAACTATAAAAAATAGTATAATGATTAATATAAACAATTATACATTATTCAATGGTTCTTTTGGTTTATTTATATATAGATTCAAAACTACTTTAAAGTCATCATTAATGTTATTTAATGATCTTATAAAGAATAGTTTAAGTATATCAATAAGTGACTCAGAATTTTATAATAAATACAAAAGTATTTTATTATTATTGTAAAATATTAATAAAGTAAACAGCTAGTCAGTAAAATGGTTAACTACATATATCCTATACCTGATGTAATTTATTGATAAACATTAATAAAAAAAGAAATTCATAAATCACCTCAAAGTATTTAAAATCTATAGTATAGGATAAAAAATTACAATAGTTTTATAATTAAATTACTTCTAAAAATTGTTTTAGGAAAAATTAAGGTAATATTATATATTCTCATTTATTAGACTAGTTTGTACATATTTAGTAATATATTTATTATATAATTATATAATATATAAACATTATTTCGTGTTAAATAAAAGATATAAAGTTTTTTTTGAAAAGAATTTGTTTTTATTTGAATTTTTTTTTGTGAACCTTAAATTGTTCTTTTTTATCAAATTGATTTTTCCCTTCTTTTTTTAACTTAACAATTTATTGATTTTTAAATCAATAAATAGTGACAAACTGTTGACAATAATCTTGGTAGATAGAGGTCATTACCAATCTATCGGGAAGTGCAATATTGGTTTCAAGATCTGACTTAAAGTACTTATATATAAAGACAAGTTGTCACTTTATGAAAGGCTATAAACTATTGTAGATTTTGTTTTAATTTCTTAATAAAAACAAGTTATTATGATATGATTATAGATTAAAAAAAAATTATATAAACTTTTCAATAAAAATTAAGTTATATAATATGATTATAAATTATAAAAAAAAAATAATAATCTTAATAAAATAAATAAATAAATAAAAAATTAGTAATGTTAATTCTTTTTTTTTTAACTTGCAATTATGCTGCAATGGCATGTCTTTATTGAGATATTGAAAAATATCACAAAGTTTATAGACTTTTATAAAGTGACTAACTCATTATTGTACATTATTAGTTAAAGAACTACACTACTTAAAAAATATAAAGAGTTCACTAAGCTAGTTTGGACTAAACAAAACTAAGTCTAAGTTAGGTACTCTAAGTTAGATTTTGAGGACAATATCTCGCTCTCCTAGTTATTTAGTATTAAACTTTAAGTCAACTAGGATCATTGTTAATAGTTTGTGACTGTTTATTATTCTGAAAAATGATGAATTGCTAAAGTTGGCAATGGGGAAAAAGGGAAAAAGAAATACAATTTAAAGCCCTCCAAAAGGTTCTTGTTCTATTTCACAGTTTTCTCTTGAAAGGAGTTTGCCTGATTAGAATATTCTCTAAGTTTCATAATGTTGAAGAACTTAATCATTCCTGAAAGTAACTTCAAGAAGAATGTTTAAGGAATCTATCCTTCTGTCAATGTATAGATTTTCTTAATACTATTGGAGCCAGTATCACATTATGAAAGAGTTTGCCTGATCAGGATAAAGAAATCTTTTCAAAAACTTTACCTAACTGGAATAGAAGCTTGAAGATCTCAGTTTTTGTTCAAGAAAGCCTTTTCACTACCTAATGAACTTAGTGAGAGATGGAAGTTGGATCTTCTTTTTCTACCTGTTGCTTACCTTTCGATATCATAATTGTTTCCTGAAGGTTGAACATATACAATTGGAAGAAACACTTTTTCTAAAACTTTTTTTTCTACATTATCAATAATATATTGAGACACATGAGTGTGACCAATAGGAGCTTGTTTACATTTCAAAAACTGATGTATTTTATATTAACCAATCACCTTTGGTAAGGATTTGTGCTACCCAAAATTCAGGATTAAACTGAGGTAGACAAAATTCTCTAAAAAACCATGAAAATGGGAGCTCTAAAAGGGTCAAGACAGTCAAAAAGAGAAGAAATAAATCTTTTTACTACAGAAAACCTCTATAAATCTCTCGCTTCAAAGGTTAGAAAGATCTTCAGGTACTTCACAGTCAGTTCTTCTTTCTTTGGGAACTTTCTTGCCATTGGTATTAAAGGTGTTACTTGACTTTTCTTAGTTACTAGAAGTCAAGTTTTTGAGTAAAGAGGTTTGTAAACAATAGAGAAAGGGTAAAAGTGACTCTTGAAGTCATATTTCAAGTTGTTTTAAGGGAAGTATTAAGATTTTATTAGCAAGGAAGTGTAAAAACTTTTTGTGAACATTTTTTTTGTGTGTGGTCAGAAGATCAGCAGAAAATTATAAATTAAAATTGATAATATTAATTTAATTACAATAAAAAAATTAGATCTATAGTATATAAACAAATTAAATATATAATATAGAAAAAATAGAAACAATAGAATATTTGCTCAAATATTTAATTTATAAAAGTATAATATAATAAAAATAAAATATTAAATTAAAGATAATCTTTAAAAAAGTTTATAGTTTATTGTTAAAAAAAGAAAAAAATCCACAAAAAATTTTTCAAATAGAAATAAAAGATAATAAAAAATAGAAAAAATAAAAAAATAGATATTTAAATAAGTAGAATGTTTTTTAAGTGAGATCAAAGTATATTAAATCTTTAATTTAAAATAATTAAATTACAAAAATAATAGAATAGAGTATCAAGAAAAAAAATTAAAGATAAAATAAAAAATAAATAATATATATGGTTAGCCTTAATTATTAGTTATATTTTTCTTTGATTATTATCTATAGTTCTTGTCTATTATATTATGCAAGGTGTATCTCATTGGTTTATAGAGTAGATCTAATCCTTAGGACAAAGTAGTGATTGACATAACACACATTATTTAATTTCATTATTTAATTTTTATATCTTATCTATATTTAGCCAGCATGTTACCCAAGTGACAGATCTGACATATTGACCTAATTTGACAAATCTAGTAGATTTGGTCACTTTGATCACTTTAATCATCAAATAATTAATATTCAATTATGTATATAAAGGCCAGCTATCCAAAGCAATTGATCCAAGGTTTTACCTACTGAATTCTCTTATTTTTGATATTATATATCTCTAATAAACCTTCTAATTAAACCAAATTACTTAAAGCCTCTTTCAACATGTTTGTGTAACCTATACTATACTTTAATTATCAACTTTAGTATATCATGACAAAGGTATTCTTTCTCAACTTAAAATGAATTACTGCTATAGTTATCCCATCTATCTATCTGATTTGGAGATTATTGAATAGGTTGACAAATTGGTAGTGACGGTGAGATTCACTACTCTGTAAACTATTCTCTAAGAATAATTAGGAAGCTTTGCTTAGTATTGAAGGTATTTACTTGGAAAGTAATTCAGAAATCCAAAATCTAGTAAAATATTTGAATTTTGTTATATAAATAGTTTAAAAAACCATTTTATTACTAATAGTATATATGATACTTTCCATAAAACATATTCAAATACCAACATCAATCAAATTTATCCTTCTTATATTAATAACTCTTGTTTAATTTGTTGTCCATACCAGGAACCTTCTTCTACTTTCAAAAACCTTTGGAATTGATTCAAAGTTGAATTTGTTGCTACTTCTTATACTTTTGTAATCCAATATTATTTTAATCAAGTTCTTTCTACTCTTACCCTTCATTCTGAATTAACTACTATCAAAAAACTAATCTTTACTATTTGATACATACCTATTTATTCCTTTGACAACATTTATTTGAAACTCTTATCTGCTATTACACAATTCAATTTCTTTACTGTTGATCCTCTTGAACCATCTAATTTACAGTACCTGCTAATTATATATCTTGGATAGCTTACTTTTCTTTTAGCCTACCCAAAACTTATAATTATTTCAAAAACCTTTTATTTTTCAATATACCCTTATATCTTAAATCACTTTTTAACTCTTCTATTTCTACTTCTTCTTCTTTTTCTTCTATTTTATCTACTATCTATCCCTCTTAATAATACTCATACCCATATAACGATGGTAATACCCAAGGATATCTATGATTATTTTGAACAACATCCTTTGCTCTCACACTTCAATATGCTGTGAGTAGAACCTTTCTCTGGTGATGGAACTCAAGATCTTATCACTTAATTGATCTTTTTTGAAAAGACCATGATGGTTAATCAATAGAAAGACAAAAAATTGATCCATATACTCAATATCCACTTTCAGAATAAAGCTGAGGAATGGTGAATAACATACTTTGAGGACAATAATACTGATACTAATGCCATTAAATAGAAGGCCATCTCTAAGGAATTCAAACAGCAGTTTTGTACTTAGTGATGGATCAATAAATAAACACGTGATCTTGAAAAACATAGGCAAGGATCAACTGAATCTGTGACTACTTACCATGCCACTTTCAAAAACTTCTTAAAAAGACCAATATTAAAGGTGACATAAGTCCTAGCCAACAACTCTGCTACTACATTAGGGGATTGCTACTACACTTGACTTCAATTGTTTTCATAAACAATCCTAATGATATGATTGCTGCACACAAACTTGCAATGACTTATCAAAATGGTCAAGACATAAACAATGATGAAAAACTACACAACTTTACTCCTACCTCAAGAAATTTCAAAATAGTCAGAACATAAACAATGATGAGAAACTATACAACCTTACTCCTACCTTAAGAAATTTCAAAATGGCTTTTTTGAAATCTGAAGATCTTATGGATATTCTTATCAAAAAGTTTGAAAAACTCTAATTGAACTTGGCTAAAAAATTGGAACTTTTTTCTGCTCAAGTAGAAAAACAAGGACATCACTCATGGCAACCTATCTCCAATTCCATTAATAGATCTAGCTCTATTCAACTTATATGTTTCAGATACAATGAATCAGAACATCTGGCTAGGGAATACATGTCTAAAAAGGTTTAAGCAAACTCCTCTAGATCCAGAAAACCTTTAAATTATCTCACCATTGAGGAATCTGAGGAGGAGTTCAATGAATCTGAATGTGAAGAAGAAGTCTATATTGGTCAGCACAATCAACCCTATACCACTAATAGAAGGGAGGCCAAGCAAAAGAAAAAAAAATCTGAATTAAATAAGAAATTAAACCTACATACTAGGAAAGTTTTTAGGATCTCACCAAGGAAAATTTATGACTCTGAACCTGAAGTGATTGCAATCCCTTCTACTGTCAAACCCAAAAGGCTCAAAATCAAAGCCCAACTATCTATTGTAGATCCATTGCCCAACTATCTATTGTAGATCCATTGCCCAACTATCTATTGTAGATCCATTGCCCAACTATCTATTGTAGATCCATTGCCCAACTATGACATCTCTGAGGATATTTTAAACCTTTATACTAAGGCTACTCTGGAACAAATGTTGCAATATTCCAATTAGCACAAAAATTTGATGAAAACTCTCAAGCAATCTAAGGTATCTGTGAAAACCAATTATCTTACCTCTGATAACCTAAGAAAAACCACAGCTGCCAGATATTATGTCTGCATCAAAGGAAATCCTGTAATGGTCATTCTTGACTCTAATATTGCTATTAGCATATCACTGACAAACTCATAAAGAAACTTGAATTGGAAATTAATATCAAGTCCAAAACCATTGTAATTACTATCAATGGTACACAAGCCAGGGCCCTTGGACAAATAACTGCTTTGAAAATATTTATCCAGGATTTGATTGTATTGGTGACCTTGCAAATAATTGAGTCATGTAAGGAGACCCTTCTTCTAAAAACTGATTGGCTGGATCATATGAAGGTAAATTGGAATTTTGAGGACCGTACTTTCCAAATTACTTATAAGGATAAAACTATTGCCATAGAAACCACCCACTATGCTAATACTTCTCCATACCTTCCACAAGATAAGAATAACTTTGAAAATAATGAGGATAAACTTTTGGATAAAATTGAATATGAATCTGAAAGTAATCTTGAGGAACAAGAGGCCTATACATCTGATCTTGTTCTTTAATCTGAGAATGAAAACCCTGTCATCTTTTTCTCTGACTGTCCTGAACCTGTGAAACCCTCTCTTGAACCATTTACTGAAATCTTGATCAAGAAACAACAAGCTGAGGTTCAACAAATCCTGTCTGATCATAAGGATGTCTTTGTTGATCACATTTTCAAGGAAGTAATCTAGGAAGGACTACAATAATTACCCATAGCATTAATACTGGAAATGCTACTCCAATCAAATAGCAACCATATAAAGCCTCACCTGACCAACAGGAATTCATCAAAAAGGAAATTAAGGAAATGCTGCAGCGAGGAATCATTAGTCCTATTACCAACTCCTGGTCTTCTCCTGTTGTTATAGTGCTCAAGAAAAATAATAAGCAACACTTCTATGTTAACTATAGGAAACTCATAAAATTACTTGGTCACGTGATTAATCATAAGAGAATCCAATCTAATAATGACAAAATTGTGAAAGTTAAGAAATTCCCAAGATTCACCACTATCAGTCAATTGAGAGGATTTTTTGGACTTGCCTCTTATTATAGAAAGTTCATCAAAAACTTTTCTTCTATTGTCCACTCTTTAAATTCTCTCTTGGAAAAGGATATCCCCTTTGAATAAATGAATGATCATTAGCAAGCTTTTGAAACTCTGAAGTGACTCTATAACTTTATCTCCTGTCTGGAGATATCCTGATTTCTCCAAGGTCTTCTATATTTATATTGATGTTTCTGGAACTGAAATTGGTGCTGTTCTGGCACAAAAGAATGAAAAAAAGAAATATACAATTGCCTATACTACATCAGGAAATTTTTTTTGACAAAGATCTCTGAAGATTTTTGGACATAAAACTCTGGAGACACTCTGTCATCATTAGAAGTCTCCAGAGCGGAGATTTATATATACAACTCTGGAAAATTTCAAATGTTTTAAATTGTAATAAAATAATTTTGCATTATTATTAAAATATTTATTTTTAAAATTTTATTTATTAAAAATTACTTTTTTTATATATTTTTATTAATCAATTATATTTATATTACTCATTGCCAAAGTAGACCTTTCTATTCCTACATTTTCTGGTTGCAATCTTGAATCATTTTCATCATTTTCTATTTCCTCCAGAGTGCTTTGAAATTCAATATCTTTATGCTTATGCTTTTTTTAATCTTCATCGCTTGAATTTTCTTTTGTAAATCTGATTTTCTTTTTAATTTTTTCTAAAATATTTTATTAGTAAACAAATAACTCTATAATACTTTGAAGTATTTTAAAACTTATCTATTTTGCTTTTAATTAACGCTTCATTAATTAAAATATTTTCATTATGCAGATTTAGAATCATTTGGCATATTGCAATAGCAAATACAATTTGTTTCTCAGAGGTATCCCCTTTTGACCAAACTTTTTCGAAAATATGTGCTATCATGCTTTGGTTTTTTCCACTAAGACAGATATGAAGATTTTTGAAGCACTTCAGAGTTTTTGTGAATTTTTTCAGGCCATAATTTCGGTAGTGGTTGCATTAGTATTGATTGTATCCAAGGAGTTTTTGCCAAAAACTGAAAACATGGCATCCCAGATTTTTGAAACCGTAGTACCTCGAAGCAATCTGTGTTGTTGCACAAGTTATTAAATAAATAATGTTGTTAATAAATTTATTTATATTATTAATAACTGCAATAATTACTACTTGGTGAATATGCTTTTCATAATGTCTTCCAACATTTTCTTATGAGGCCTTCAAAGAACTCTGAATGTTCTCGCTGAAAATATTCCTCTGTATGATGGCAAAAATCTTCAGGATTCATGTATATTTTTTCAAAAAAGACTTCTTTCATGATACTTTTGACTGCACGCTATTATAAAATTTAAAATATTATGAAAGTTCTTTGAAGATTAAAAAATTAAATCTTACTTTGATAAAATCCTGTTCAGTGATTAAATGTTGACTCGTGTGAATTTCATTTTTTAGGTGGATAACCTTATTCCTGATGATTTTTTGACATTCTAATAACTGACCAATTTTTTTATAAGACTTTCGTGGAACTCCAAAAGCCAGTTGATTACTATATTAGAAATTAAATATACAAATTAGTATTTATTTAATAGTTATATCTTTTTTAATATATATAAAGATTCTTCAAGTAGCCTCCTATTAGGCGAAGATTTTAGAAAATAACTAGGGAATCTTAATTACTTCTGGACTGGCTCTATTTTTATTTAGGCATGAGATGGTGATCTTCATTTTTCAGCTTGACCCGGGGTATCAGGAGTACTTTTGGGCTTTTTGGAGGGCTTCGAAGTACTTCCTTGTCATTTTTCAAAGCTTAAACCTGAAATCATTTGTTAGAACATGTTATGCATTTCTTTTCTTTTATTTGACATTAATAAAAAAAAAAGGACTTTAGAGACCTTATATAATACAAATCCTAAGAAGTTATGTCATATTATGATCACATGCAATTTTTCATCACCTTTCAAAAATTACTTCATAGCTTTAAAAATAAAATCATATTGATAAAATTATGACAACTTATAAATTAAATTTTTGATGAGTTAAAATTAATCAGTATTTTATTGATTAATTTTATTTTAATATATTTAATATTACTTTGAATATTTCCAAAATTTTTTGAGATAAAAAATCTTTGAAGTTTTTTATTATTGAAATTAATGAAATTATTTTTGGTTTACAAATTTTCAAAAATTTTTAAATTTTTTCAGAGAATTTTTCAAAAATTTCTGAAAAATTTTTAATAGGTGAAGATCTCTAAAGTTCTCCATTAAAAAAATTTCCTGATGCTTGTGAAGTCATAATATGCTAATATTCATCTTTAAGGTGAATTGAAGCAAGTCATGGGGTTTGCAAGATACTGAGTTATTAGTTTTTTTTCTATTATAAATATATTTTTTTACAATTAAATTTGTGTATATAAGGTAATATTAATAATTAATAAAAACTACATGGCATGACTTTGCCAACTTAAAAAAAAATAATAATAATAATAATTTATTAATAATTAATCTAAAATTTGTAATAGTTGACTAATAATTTGTCAACAATTCATCAAAACTATTATTAAAAATTCATCAATTATTTATTTATTAAAAATTTGATAATGATTAATCAGCAATAAAGTAAAAAAATCAATAAATTTATATATAAATTTTTCTGAATTGAAATTATATTTATAAATTATAAATAATATAAACTATAATATAATATATAATATATAATTTACTATATATTTTTATAAATTAATTAATTATATAGACCTGTGAGTCTATAGCACAGTGGTTAGTGTTTCACAGGTCAGATCACAAGATATCAGTTCAACTTCCGGTAAAAATAACTAAATAAAATTAATATGGTATCTAGCACCATAAC
>CAJVPT010001680.1:0-20310 GCA_910592055.1 Acaulospora colombiana | reverse complement strand
TGATAAAAAAGTTTGAAATATAGAATACTAAGTTTTTATTTAAATTTTTATATAAGTAAACATTAGATAGAGAAAAATGAATAAAAAAAAAAAAAAATAGTGAATTAACCGAACAAATATAGATCAAATAAAAATAAATTCCGTTCGGATACAGATCAAATAAAAATAAATTTGTTCGGATATGGATCAAATAAAAATAAATTCATTCGGATACGAATCGGATCAAATAAAAACTGATCCGATCAGATTCAGATTAGATTTACCTAAAATCCGATTTGATTCAATCCATTGCGATCCCTATCTACAGCAGTGCAGAACACTTAGTAGCAGACTGTCCACTAAAAGAATGTCATGCACAATGGAAGCAGTATAGATCAGAACAATCCAAATGTTTTGGCAAACTTTATATCAAATACAAACCAGTAAGAACAGGAGCAATTAAAAACTTAACCAAACAAAAACACAATACCACCAAACCAGGATCTTATGTAGCAGCAGCTAGGCAAGGCCAACGAACTAGAGACAACCAATCCTTTGAACCAAAGTCAACAAACACAATGGATAAAATCCTAGAGTTATTAAGAGAAATCAGGAGAGAAATTAAGAAAATCAGAGAAGATATAGCAGACTTAGATGAACACATTGACAACCTGGAGAGCTACAATAAAAAATATATGGAACAAGTGGAGGAACTCCAGGACACCAAAGAGAACCATAACTATATAGCAGAAAACAATGAAGAGTTACCCAACAATCTTCAAGATATCCAAGTCAAACAACAATGCATTCATTCCACTATGAATAGGTTGGATCAAAACATGAACAGAATGTTTAATACCTTGACAAATACTTTGAACTCGAATTCATCCCAACTCACTCCCATCCATCAATGCGTCAAAATATGAAAAATACCATAAATAATAGTAACATCTCTGTAATAGGAAACACAATAATCAACGATATAGACAACACCATCACACTTACAAATTCACAGACAAACTTAACACAACACACAACAAATAACGATCTAAACAAGATGAAAGAAAACTAAAAAGATACTATTTGGCAAGCTATAACATATAATATCCAAGGCTTGATCAATGATCAAAAAATGAATGACTGGTTCACCTGATACACCATGAAGGAATGGAACATAGTCATAACAACAGAGACTAATGGGACAAATTCACAATCCAAACACTGGAAACATCCAAAATATAACATAATATAGTCACACGATGAAGAACAAAAGATAGGACAAGGACTAAACATCATACTCAACAAAGAGATAACAAAGAGAGTTTTTAAGTATAATACATAGCCAGGAAGACTCATTCACATAGACTTAGCCTTTTCTAAAAAAAAAAATTAAGAATAATGGGAGTTTACTTCCCAGCTCAATAGGGAGACAAGAATCAATAAGGCATCCTAAATCAATTAAGACAATGGATTAAGGAAGCTATCCAAAAAGACTGGCATCTCCTGGTCTTGTGAGATCTGAATGGTGTATCTAATCCAGCATGGGATAGAGACAATGCAGGTAGAAGAAGCACAGCCAATAAGCACTTAGGCCTCCAAATAGAAATCCTTGTGGACAACTGTCTCAAAGATATATACAGACTCCACAACCCTACCAAAAGAGAATTCTCTTGGACCCGAAATACACGCAGCAGCAGAATAGATCAAATATGGATGAACATATTACCTACCTGGCAAAGTAAGAAAGTATTCATTGGTGAACCCCTAGACCCTCTTATTCTCAGTGACCATAGGCCAGTCATGACAGAATTAGAAGCATGGCAACCAAGCTCAAGGAAAGAACCAACCTATTACAAATCCAATACCAGATACAACTGGCATCTAACAAATAACGAATAATTGGAAAAATTCACACTAGAAATAGAAAACTCTTTGAACAACAAAAAAGCTGAGCCCATGTCTATAAACAAACAATGGAACAAACTACAAAACCATCTCTTAAGAGCAGCAAAGTCACACATTTCCAAAAAGAAACATCATTGAAAAAAAAAAATATCTACAGAAGACAAGTCAGTGGAGAGGCCACTTCTACAGCTACAACTTCTCAGAAATAAAATAAAGGTAGCTTTGAAAACAGATGGCACACCTCCTAACATAGAGAAACATCTGCAAGGAAACCTAACCGATCTCAAACAACAAATGGAAAGGACAGTGAAGACACATCCAAATGACTATCTATCTCACTGGCTTATACTTACAAGAAACAATAAAAGCCCATAAAGTCCTAATTCATGCAATAACTCAAAGAAGAAAAAACCAAGCTATCAAACAAAGAATGGCAACTAGACAAGCCTTCCTAGTAACAAACAAAAAAGCAATTATAAACAGTATCATGAACAGATCCAAAAGATCCATCACTTTAGACAAAATAATCCTAGAAGAAAGGAAAGCAATAAATATTTTAACTGAACCAAAGGAAATAAAAGCTGCAGTTAGAAAACACTTCAAGAACTGGACTCCAACAAGAAACATTATAGCAATAGCTGATCATTCCTCATAAAAAGAGAAATACAGGCTCAAGGACAATATCGATTATAGATGCTACAACACAGTTCTAATAGAAATATCTAAAGAAGAATTGAAAAAAGCATAAAAGATAGAAGCACAAAGTCCTCCCTAGAAAGAAACCAGATTCCATACTTAGTATACAAGAAACTGGGCAAACTAACCCTCGAAGAAATCAGGAACATCTTCAATCAAATTATCAAAGAAGGCTCCATATCTAAGGAATGGAGCAAAGGAGCCATATACTCTATACCTAAGCCAAAAGACTGGTAGAACAATCTTGACATAACAAGACCAATCACATTATTGAATGCAGGAAGAAAAATCTTTACCAAGATTTTAACAGATAGAATCACTTCATGCTTAACAAAGAACAAGATCCTATCAGAACTGAATTGGGCCGCATTGCCAGGATGCAGTACACAAGAACCCATCCATATAATAAATAATACTGTTGAGCATGCTAAAGAAACAAAAAAACAAGCATGAATTCTCAGTCAAGATATGTTAAAAGCATATGACTCAGTGAATTTAGAGATACTAACCAAGGCCTTAGAATGAATAAAAATTCTCACACAGATAATCAATATCCTATGCAACATTTTTAATCAGAGATACAACATAGTTCTTACATGTCATGGCCCAACAGAGGAATATGAGGTCAATAATAGTATAGACCAAGGAGACACAATCTCCCCACTTCTATGAAGGATCTTTTATGATCCATTAATCACAACAATCGAGAAAGACTTTACTGGCTACACAATAACAACCAAATCCTACAAGGCTTTAAACTAGGATGGAAAAAAAAGAAAGTAAATATCACGGTCAATGCTTACATGAATAACACCACATGGATCACAGATAACAGAGAAGAGTTACAACAAATCATCAAAAAAGTAGAAGAGTTCTATAAAATAAATAATATAAAAATCAATCCACAGAAGTCTCAGTTGCTAATCATCAATGGGAAAGATGACGACTTCACACAAGGTATAGAAATGGATGAACAAACCGTTAAAGGCTGTCCACAAGGAGTATCAGTAAGAATCCTGGAAGTTTGATATGACAGTTCAGGGAAAAAAGACTATCAAAAAACTCTAATCCAACAAAATTTCAGGAAGACCAAGGAACTCATAGGAATGAAGCATCTAACTGACAAACAGATGCAGTACGTAATTAATCATATCCTGATTCCCAGTGCAGAGTATCTATGTAATGACATGATACTTCCAGAAAAAACATGTAACCTCCTCATGAGCAGTGTTACAGCAATATTCAAACACAAGTTAGGTCTTGCCAAGACAACTCCAAACAACATCCTCTTCAACAAATTTGAATACAATCTAATACATCTCTGGGACAGACAACTCCTTCTATATATCACGAATTGGACAAACCAAATCAACAAAAACAACATAGCTGGTGAAATAGCAAGAAATAGACTCCAAATCTTACAGAATGAATTTTGATCCACCAAACTCATGCTAAACAAAATGGAACAACCATGAAAACACATGGAAAAAAATCTAACACACGATACTATCTGGCTTATGAGAAGACATGGTTTCACATTTGATCTCATTAATGAAAATAATAGTATTATGCTTGTTCAGAAAATAGACACTCCTATAGAAGAGATTATGAGTAAACACTTTTATTCAAAACACTGACACCATCTCCACAAATACAATATACTCTTCATTAGACAACTATTAAATGCAAATAGTACAAAAACATTAAAATAGTGTCAAATCATAAGAATTGCAAGAAAAACATTTTCAGGTCCAACTCCAAGATGGTTTCTTACTTTGAGTAGCAAAATCAAAGGAATGCTAGAAGTGAACAAAATCCCAATATGACAAACAACAACCAATGCCTTCAAACAAGAAATCTATACAACATCCCATAATATAACCAAATCTCACTGGATTTACACACAGAAAGAGGAAGAATCAACAATTAGAAAGAAATAAAAAGAATAGATCAAGACACAACGAGGTATAGACACTATACTCAAGCTCCAGATAATTCCCCACTGGAAGCATGCCAAGGCTGCAGGCTAAATGTTCTAGACACTAATAGAGGGGAATGCAGCTTTACTGCAACTCGACAATATTCAATTACCATACCTGTCCAGAAAAGTCTAACTTCCACAAGAGAAAACAACACAAATACGAAGGAGTGCAAATGGGGAAATAGAATATCTCCAAACTCCCTTGCCATAACTCTCACTGAATACACACAGATATTGGAACCGCTCACACAAAACAAGAATATAATAGTTAGCATACTAGCTGAAACACGAACAAGAAACAGAAAGAAAGACAAAGTTTTGAATTGCTCATAGAAAAATACAGAAAGGATAGAGAAAATCATGGAAAAAATTAAGAATTTTGCCATCTTTGACATCTACACAAATGGATCCCTCACAAACTCAAAGGGCAAATATTATATAGGCCTGGGCTGGATCATCATCACCTCAGACTTAGAGGAACACACCTTCCAAGGACAGATCCAACGACATCCCTCATCTACTAGAGCAAAGATAGCAGCCATTGTAACAGCTTTAAGTACACTACCAGATCACAGCAAGGCAAACATCTATACAAATAGTCAAGTAGCAATAAATGGAATAGAAAAGACCCTGAAGGAACACAAAAACAAGATCATGAAAAAACAAAAAAATTCAAATCTTTTACTCCAAATCAAAACCTTATTCCAGTGAAGAAAATCAAACTAGTGCTACACAAGGATAAAGGCCACTCTGGAATCAAATATAATGAAACAGCAAATCAACTGGCACAGATAGATGCATGGAAAGGCATGAAACCAGGAGAAAATGAAATTGAAATTACTAGAATCAATGATCCAGAGACAGGCATAGTACTACAATGGAACAACCACTTTACTGAATTTTTCATGAAAACAATTACACAAAAGCTCACAAACACTATCCACCTGGTAAAATGACACCTTCTGAATAGGACCAGATACAACTTTAGGGAATGAATAATCAAAGAAATCAACTGGCAAACAATAACAGCACACTTGCAACTCATGAAGATAAGTAACCACTATATAAATAGGGAAGACCAGAAACAAAGGAAATTCTGTCTTAGCCTTTGGAATGACGAACTACCAACCAAGAGCAAGCTATATGTAAGACTCATATCAGTCTACAAAAATAACAAATACAACAAATGTGAAGAACCAGAAACAGTACCCACCCCTTCTTTTGTCAACAACTCAGAGCAGAAACAGAAAAGATCCTAAAGGATATAAATATAACCAGTGTGGATTACCACATAAAAAAAAAAGAATTCCAACATTTCACCACCCACTTCTTAAACAAAAATAACTTGGAATATAAGGAATACTTGTTAGCAAACATTAGGGGAGCTTTTCTCAAAGGACTTATATATAGTCTCAAGACAGTCATCCCTGATAGAATCAAAAGGAAAAACTACATAACAGAAATCTGGCTGGAAATAATCAAATACCTATATCAAATATGGCAAAGATGATATAAAACCTTTCAGAAATGGAAAGCTAGGGAGGGAATCACTAGACAAAAAGAAAAAGTTGCAAAATATGAGACAAGAAAAGAAGACCCCATTTTTATAGCAAGCGAAAAACACATAAAAGACCAATTCATACACCTGGTTAATGAGTTTATGAATCAATCGATTTCAAATCTTATAGACAACTTTTACATATTTGAAATTTCTTTCAGCAGTAGCCCAGCCTTGGAAGGTTAGCTCCCCATCTTGGGGGTGGCAACAAACTGCAAGGTGAGTACTTCAATACAGAGGAATTCTATTGAGTTTTATTTGGTAGTAAATAGGTAGTACATCTTAGAATAGCTTCTATGTATTGATATTATATAATTACAAATAAAGCAAGGCTGAGCCAGCATTTTAAAAAAAAAAAAATTAATAAAGATGAATTGGATTCTTGAATATAGTTTTAAAGTTTTTGTTGTGATATAAAAAATTAGATTGGTGTTAAACCTAATATTGCTTTGTTATGTATTCTAATAATTTGATAAAATTTTAATAATTTTTTTTATTACTATTAAGAAGTTAATATAAAATTATCTTATTTTGTTTTTTTAGACTGAATAGATTTTTTATTAACCAATTAGCTTTTTAGTAAAATAATAACAGAGAGCATAAAGAAAATACAGTAGGTCTGTAAAATTGGTTTACTGAATCAAATAATATGTTTTGATACTATACTAATAAAGGTTGTCTATTTTACTTTTTAAAAAAAAATCGATTTTAATTGTATTAATAATAATTTATTAGAATTTTATTAAATTAACTTTTATGTTATTAATATAATAGAATTGTTTGGCCATTTAGATTATATATTATATACCTGTATTGTTATTTATAATTTTTTTTTTTTAAGGTGGTAAAGACACACCTTTTAGTTTTTATTTAATCATTTGTACTTTCTTTTATACACAAATTTAATTGTAAGAAAATTCATTTATGATAGAAAAAAAATTATTGACTCAGTATCTTAATGAACTCTGTGACTCGCTACAGTTCACTTGTCAGTAAATGTTAGTATGTTATGATTCCACTAACACAGAAATTTAATGAAAAAATTGTATTGATCGAGTACCCATTTCTCAGGGTCTCTTTCATAGCATGGTTAGTTAACTCTATATATAGTTGTCCATTAATATTTTGTGTTCCTTCTTCTTTTTGGATGTTTTACTTGTTCGGTAATGTTTGTTTCACATTCACTTCCTTTTCTTCTTCTTGATAATTCCTTGCGTTTTTTCCCATTCTATTATTATGTTGCATCTCAGTTTCCAGACTTCTTTCTTCTCTTGTCAAAATTGAGCTGTTGCTGTCTTTATGACTGCTATTACTGCTTCCTCATTGCCTGTGATTTTAACTACAGTTTGCTTTATCTTGTGCGTAATGGCTCTCTAATAATGTCTGTCCATTCTATATCATTTGATCCCTTTATTCCATTTGCTTTTGCCATTGGTTAGAGTGAATGTTTCCATTTTTCATGAATTGGTTCATCTTGCTTCTAGCCATTAGCCCTGGCTGAACACTTTTTTGTAAGAAAGGAATTGTACTTTTCCATGAGTCTCATCTTGCTTGATTCACATATGAGGGGGTGGAGACTTTTTTCTTCTTGTTTCTTGCAGATGATACAGGTTGGATCTTTATTCAGATGTGGTCTTCATATTTACAGATTTGCTATTGTGAGGAGTTCATTTAACCAGGTCTTCTATCTAAAGGATCTATTTTTATAGTCTTCATGATCCATTTGTGGTGATATGATTTTGGATGGTAATAGTGTTTGTGGTGTTATATTCAGTTTATTTTCTTGGACTTGGAACTAGTGAACCATTCTTGCATCTGTTTCAGTGTTTTCCATTTGCTTGTTCATTTGATTTTTAGAAGCATCTTTCCTAGTATACTAAAGGATAAATCTATAAAAATTTGATCACATCTAAGTAATGTCATATCACTTGTTGAGTTTAGTTTATGTACTCTAATTATATCCTTGAATTTGTCTATCAGTGTGGTTGCTGCTAGTTTGTCTGTCAGTTCATTTCCTTGGTTATCTGAGTGACTTTTTATTTTTGTCCACTTGACCGCAATTTTTTGTATGAATATGATTTCTAGAATTGTATTGATCAAACATCTGTTTGAATTCTTTGTTGTTCCATTTCTAGTGTTACCTGTCTTGAATAGCTTTTTTATCCCATTAATTGCATTTTGACTATCTGTAATAATGTTTATTTTCTTTTCTGCACCAACTGTACTAATCGCTGTTAATATTGCTGTTAGTTCAGCTCTGGTGGATAATGGAGTGTCTCTGATTTCTGCTTGGAAGATGGTAATATCTATTTTTGACTTTGTTTGGATTATCCATCTGATTTCAATTCTGCTGTTGATGTGTCACCTGGTAAAGGAGCCATCTGTATATATTTGTAGATTGTTTCAGGGAAGTAATTTTTTGTGCAATCTGCTGTAGTCTCATTATTGTTGTGAGTGGAGCCTTTAATTTCTTCTGGATTATGTTCTTTGTGATTGATTTGGGATTCAAGTGTAGAGTTGATAGGGTTGTGTTGGGTAGTTGTTTGTGGTTGATCTCTCTAAGTGCATATTTGATCCCTTGGGGAAATGACTGAAGTCTATTCGTTCTAGGTTAACTTGTGTCTGTCTCCTGTGATTTTGTGATGCATCCTCTGATGCTTTTTGAGACTCTGATATTTATTGAGTTCTTGAGTAGTTGCATCATTATATATTGCTTTTGATCCTTGTATTGTTTTCTAAGTTTTATGTCATTAAAGAGCAACCTCTACATTTAAACACTGGTGATGACTTATTATTTCTAATCATGTGTGTAGCTAGAACGGCCTAATTGTTTATGACCTTCTTTTTCTTCGTTATTATTATTGATGTGCCTTTCTTAATTACCAGTCATTTAATTGTTGACTGTTGTTGATATAGGTATATCAATATATTGAAATGAAAGTTGTTAAAGTTTGGATTATTGTTCTTGTCCTCTCTAATAAGTGTTGGTTCTTCCATATCATTTTTCTATAGGGTTCTTAATTTGGTTGACAGTTCTTTCAGTTTTCTGTACCAGGGGGGGTACAGCCTTGTTTTCCCAATTTGGTATGTACTTGTTGCTAGAAAAGGAATCTCGTTTTGTTATCATTGAGGAGTTGATCAAAAAATAAGATTTTCCTATGTCTAAGAGAGTTTCTGTGCTTGTGATACCATTCCTCTGTGACCATCTCCTTGATAACATTTCCTTTCTTCAGAATAGCTTTCCCAAACCATGTGTATTCAGTTGGGGCCAGTGTTTTCCCTGGCATTTCAGTATGTTTAGTATGTCATTTGTCTGATTCTTTCTTCTTTAAGTCAGAAGGGCAATCTGTCCATTAAAAAAGATATATTGTATCAATATTTATTCTGTAATTGCTGTAGTCTGATTTGGGTTTTCCTTCTCCCAGATCGTGACTGTTTAATCGATGGAGCAGATTTTTTCTGTGCATGAAGATCTGTCTGTTCCATAAGCTGAAAAGCTTATATCCAAAGTCACAATAGATAATACAGTTTGGTGTTGTTGTGACCAGTCCTGCTTTATATTTAAAAGCTTTATTTATCTTACTGTCCAGTCTATTGCATTCTGCTTCTGTTAGGACCATATTATTTAAGAGATATTCAATTGCTGGAAAGAGGGCATAGTTGATAATATATCTTGTTTATTTGTTTGTGATCTTTTTCCATGCGAGGATTCTGGTTGTCATCTCAATCTTTCCTTTGATAATGTTCTTCTGTGTGTTTTCTTTTCATCTTCTGAAATCTATACTCCTAAAATCCTTGTTGCTTTGTTACTTTGTAATAGCAGTACCTATGTTCTACTTATTATGATTCCTTTTTCTCTATGCTCTTTGCTTGCATTGAGACAGACCAATGAGAATTTCTCACTATTAACTTGTACTGTATATCATTGATACTTAAAAATTCTGCTGCCTTGTCTATAATAGCTTACATTTCAGCTTGACTGGTTTTGAACCATATGTATCATTCATATAGGCGGTTGCCATAATATGTACCTGCTTTATATATATACTTGCTATTTTTTTCTGGTTTGGTGATGTAAGATCTAGTAATACTTCTGTTCCCATAGTATAGCCATGTATTTATTCTCAATTTCTTGTAGTAGAGGGTCATAAAGATTCTCCATAATAGTGGAGAAATGGTGTCACCATGATCGATTCCATCTTGTATAAAGTATTCTTTGGTGAAACCATATGCTAAATTACTCTATTGTTTTTATCCACTAGTATGTTGTTCAGAATTTCAATTATCTTTTCTGATATATGGATTCTTCTGAAAGCTTGGATCATTATGTCCCTGTTGATTGAGTCAAATACTTTGCTGATGTCTTGGCTGAAGATCTAGGCCTCCTTTCTGAACTCTCTGGCTTCTTCTATAATATTATTTAGGATATGAATCAGTTCTTGAATACTTCCTCTTAGGAGTCCTGCCCAATTATTGGTGCACAATATTCTGTGTTTGTTGCATACTTCTGCTATCTTCTCTGATATAATGCTCATGAATACTTTTCTAGTTGCCTCTAAAAGAGTGATGGGCTGTGTTATGTTTATATCATCTAGCAAGTCTTTGGGTTTGGGAATTGGGTATATATTTCCTTTTTTCCAATTCTGCGGGATATTTTCTGTTTTAAGGATTGTGTTAAAGAGTACTTCTATCAACTCAAGCCCTATTTTTCCTAGGTTTTTGAGTACTATATAGGGTATTTCTGATAGGCCTGATGCGCTAGAGTTCTTTTTCTTTTTAATGGCCTTGTATATCTCTAGTGTATCAATTTTTTATGTCATTTTGTCGAACTAGTCCTCCTTGATGGCTTGCTTGGGTTCGTACTGTTGTCTCTAGTATGGGAATTCTTCAATGTCTAGCATGTCTCAATCTAGTCCACTTTTAAAAGTGTTTCTTAATCTTGTCTCTGATTGCCTCTGGATCTGTTATAACTTCTACTTCATTCTTCTGTGGTCTTTTGATTAGTCTTTGTGTATTGATTACCCTTGGTTATCTGTCTAATATACTGTTAATCATCTTTCCTAGCTGTTCTCCTAGGTATTTGTATCTTTGTTCCACTTTCTTCTGGATAAGCTTCCTCTTTACCTGTTCCACTTGACCTTTGTGATTTTATTTTCCTCTTTCCAAATTTTCTTGGTTTTTAACAACCATTCATATAAATTTTCTCTGTTTTGTGTTATATCCTTCTGGAAGAGGGGTAGTGTTATTAACAGTTGAGATAGTATGTTGATTTGCTTGATTTCTTTCTTGATAAATGTTTTTCTACTTCTAATCTGGTACCTAACTCTACTAGCCATGCTTGACAGTACCTGTGTATTCTGTTTAGTTTGGACTGTTTCCATATCAGTTTTTTGAAATTGGATTTGTATATAGTGCCAGTGTTCCTCTAGTTTCTTTTTTTTTTAAGAGTTGTTTTTGTTGCTGTCGATATTGCTTCCTTGAAATGCTGCTATATCTCATCTGCTGACTTTAAGTTTTTCTTAAGGATCTCTCTCACACTTTCATCTATTTTCCTTATAAATTTGACCCACTGTTTAGGATTGGAGTTAATGTAATCGATCTTGTTTTGCTGGATGTTGTTGCTGTTTGCCAGTTTGGACCATGTCAAGTGTGATGTGTTGAGATGTAACACTACCATCTTATGATCACTTTGGATAACTGTTTCTATTACTGTGTGGTATGCATTGATTATAAAGGGGGGTAGGGGCCTTGATATCCAGATATATTCTAGTCTGCTCCTATACTCTGATTTTGGTCTGTTGTATGTGAAACTTTTTGTTAATGGGTGAATATTTCTAAAAGATCAAAGTCTGTCAGTGTGTTGATTATATGTTGTGACTTAGTTTTTCTTGTTTTTTCATTTGTACGGTCCAAGCTCTCATTTGCTACTTTATTAAGGTCTCTCATTAGTATTATGAATATGTTTTTTCATTTGTACAGTCCAGGCTCTCATTTGCTACTTCATTAAGGTCTCTCATTAGTATTATGAATATGTTTTTTCTCTTTGCCTCATTAATTTTTTTTTTGCATCATTGTTAAAGTTTTATTTTGTCCTATTTACCACTGTCATTTGCTGAATTATATATTGTTATTAATCTGTATCAAATTTTTTCTCTGAAGGCCATGTCAAGGAGTAAGTCACAATTGTTGCATTTTTCAGTATTGTAAACTTACTATATGTGAACCACTTCTTTTCCATTAATATGGCTACTCCTGCTCTGTGACTTTGATTTATTGTTTTGTTGTCCATATTTGATATTTATTCTCTATGTCCCGCCATTTATAATTTTCTGTCAGCTAAGTTTCTGTTATTCCTAAGATGTTGATTTGAGTTTCATAACAGAATTCTAATAATACTATTCTATTTGTTTTATTGTTAATTCCTCTTACATTTATTATTTCCATTTTATACCAGTGTTGTTTTTTAGTTGATTTATTTTCTTTGATTTCTTGTCTATTGCAAGTATTGTTTTCTGTCTGGTTATTAGTCATAGTTATTATACATAAATTGGGAAGTAGATTCTGTTGTGTTCACTTCTTCGATAAGTGATTCCAGGCAGTTTATTATTTCTCTTATGATAAAATCAATTGTGGATTCCATTCAACTGATTCTTTAATTTATAATCTCCTGTTGTTGTCTGATGTTCATCCCCTTTGGTGATGGGGTCCTGAAGTTTGACTTTAATAGTAGTGAGCTGTTACTTGGGGGAGTCTGTAATGGCTGGATCTTTTGCTTTGATGGTGGGACCTGTCTCGATTGCTGTGATCCATTTGTCCAGCATGTGGACCTGATACTTGATTATGTTCATGTCCGCTTGGAGTTGTCTAAGGATCTCCAATATTATTTCTGTTTGTATAGATTGGGTGGAAGGTCCTCTTGAAATACTGGCATATGTTCATTTTGGATTTATTACGTTTGCTATTTTGGATCTATTACCTTGTCTTATTACAAGAGATCCTCTTTATTGTTAAGATGTGAGTCATAGTTGACCTAGTCTATTGATTCTTTCTTTCCTTACTAAGTCCTTTTTCTCTATAGTCCAGGTACCAATGTTATGCTCTTGGACTTCACAACTGAAATAGAGTTTCATTGTTTTTGTTACCCATTTCAGTACTGTGTCTCCTAGTTGGGATGTGATATTTTTTGCTTTATTTAGTTCTTGGGTATTCCTGTAGTATAAGATGGTGAATTTTTTGTTTTGGTTAAGGTGGTTGAGAGAGAGGTAGCAAGCTTGGTCATGTGTCTTGTCGATGATTGTTTGTAGGTCTCTTGCCATAGTCCTCTGTGGTAGATTGGCAAGGGTAGCACTGTACTGGTTCTTCTTTTCTTTGGTTATGCAGGTTCTGACTTGGGATATACGTGTATGCAGAAGGTATTCTTATAGAATGCTCATGTCTGCCTATATTTTTCAAAAGCTTCTTTTGTGTTAAATAGTACTGTTTCAGATTGGATAGCACTTGCTGGTTGTAGTGCGATGTGTTCAATTACTGACCTGTCTTCGAATAAGCTGGCAATTTCCTTCTTTGTGTACTGTGTGGTGATGTCTCAGATCCTGATGGATTGGGCTTTGCTTTTCTGTGTATCAATCTATGGTGCAAGCCTAAATTTGACTTTTTTATTGCTGGTGATCTTTGATTCATATGCCATTGTGGCCTCATGGTAATTGCTAAAGATGGCTGTGATTATTGGTATACCAATTGGAGACTCTGTGCATACATGTCTTAGGGATGCAAGATGCCCCAACTTGTTATGGATGTAGTTAATTTTTTCCTCATTTGAGAAGCCAGGCACTTCTTCCAGATCGATAAATATCTTGCCCAGATGAAGTGTATTATATTCTTCTTAAAAATTTCTTTGTTCCATTTCTGCAGTTGTTGGTTCTGGATTTCTATCATAGCTAAAGTTGTTGTTGGTAATATTGCTGTGATTCTTCGAGTTTTCTTCTTCCTCTTTTGTTATAGAAACTGTTGAGATTACTGTTATAGGTGAGATCAGTTTGGTGTCCATGGTTCTGGGGGCTCTGTGGTGTCTTTCTCAGTATTGGTCATATTGTTATATTCTTTATTCTCAAGCTTCATATCTTTCCAATACTTGTGTCGACTTGGCTAGTCTCTGTCACTTCTGATTTTCTTTTCATTTCTGTGAATACCTGGTTCTTCTTTGTGCCAGTAAGGAGATTAAACTTGTTTTCACGCTTGAATTTCAGTAAAGATTTAGAGATCTTGTCACTACCTGTCAAGATTCTTTCTCTTGTATAGTTAACTATTAGATCTTTTGTCCTTGTCAACCTTTTTGACATGTTTGTTATAAAAGCTCTTTGCGAACGTTGCATTTTTTCTTCAATATTTTGGGTTGTTACCATAAAATAAAATTTTTAAGAATTTTGATATGAGTGGGAAGGAGTATTTTGATCTAATCTGCTATTTTTTTTTTTTTTTTTTTTTTTTTAAAGCTGGTGAAGTCATACCATGTAGTTTTTATTTAAGCATTAATATTCTCTTATATACACAAATGGAATTGTGAGAAAATACATTTATGTTAGGAAAAAAACCAATAACTCAGTATCTCATGAACCCTGTGACTTGCTGCAGTTCACTATTTTGGTGAATGTTAGCATGTCATAACTCCATTAACACTGATATTTATATGAAAGAGAGAGTTAATACTGAAACTGTTTTGTAGTATATTTCTCATGTTGTAGTTTGTTATTTCTATGTACAAGTTTTTGCTGGCATTTGTCTTGTTTCCTTCATTCTATGAGGCTTTTTTTCTGGTTATTTTGTTGTTGTTTCCTGTTCATTCTCATTTCATTTTCCTAGATATACCATGTGTCTTTTCCCATTCTAGGATCAAGTCACATCTTAGCCTTCAAATACTTTTTTTCTCCTGCCAGAGATGTACTGTAGCCTTTTTTACTACAGCTTTGGCTTCCTTTTCATCTCCTGTGATTTCCTCTGCTACCTGAATCATCCTATGTATAATGAACCCTCTTATTACATCCATTGGTTCTACTGTCTCCCAGTTTTCTTTCCTTTTGTCTGGTCTGAGGAGATGTTCCCACCTACTTTGAATAGATTGGGATTGTTTGTTGCCATTGGCTTTTGATACACATTCTTGTGTCAAGAGTTTTGTGAGTTTCTCGATTAGCCTTGTTTTGTTGAGTCCACAAGTGAAAGAATGTAGATCTCTTTCTTCCTATCTTCCACAGATTACACATTTGGGTGACTTGTATATCTATGATTTGCATATGTTCATGTTTGCAATTATGAGATGTTCATTGGACCATGTTTTCCATTGGAAAGTTCTATCCCTGTGGTTTTCTAGGCTGGTCTGGAGGAAGGAGATTTTAGATAGCATCAGGGTTTGTATGGTTAGTTCCCAATTTATCTCCTTGCTTTTTTGTCTTGTTAGCCATGTTTGGTTTCATTATAATGTCTTCCATTTACTGGCCCATTTTGTTTTTAGGAGGATCTTGCATATTGTTTTGAAGGGGAGGTCCATGAAGGACTGATCCCATCTTAATATTGTGTTACTGCTTGTGATCTGTAGTTCTTGGATTTTTATAATGTCTTTGAAACTGTCTGTGAGTGTAGTGGCCACTAATTTGTCCACTTGTTCATTTCCTTTATTTCCTGAGTGATCTTTTATTTTTGTCCACTGGATTTTGATGTGCTGTGTTGTGATGATTTCTTTGATTGTATCGATTAGGATCTTGTTAGGGCTTTCTAGTTTCTGTTTCTTGGTCTGGTCCTTGTGTGGTGCTTTATTTATTGCATTGATGGTACCTTGGCTATCTGTCAAGATATTAATCCTTTTATTGGGGCTAATTGTACAGATTGCTGTGAGTATTGTTGTCAGTTTCACTCTGGTGGATGATGGGTATCTTGAGTTTTTGCCTGGAAGATTGTGATTTCCTGGCCTGACTTTGTTTGGACTACCCAGCCGATTCCTATCCTGCTCTTGATTATACATCTTGTAAAAGAGCCATCTTTATAGAAATGTATATTGTCCTCTGATGCTAGTTTTTTTGTGATTTGTTGTAACTTTTGAATCGCCCTGGTTAAAGTTTTTATCCTTCTTTCTATAAGAGCTTTTGTCATTGATTGGAGGTCCAGATTTATGCTAGGCATGTCTAAGTTTGGGGGCTATATATTTATTTCCCTTATCACTAGTTCAATTCCTTGGGGGGATAATTATAGTCTATTGAGTGAAAGTTGTTTGGTGTAAGTTTCTTGATGTTCTGAGAAGATTCTGATCCTGCTCTTTTGGACTTTGATATTTACTGAATGGATCAAAAGCTGCTCCATTATGCATTGCTATTGGTCCTTATAGTTCTTTCTGAGTTCTTGGTTGTTAAATGGATAGTCTTTGCATTTGAACATTGGAGATGTCTCTTATTCCAGATCATATGGTTTACCACTACCCTTTGATTGTCTAGTTGCTTCTTCATTTTTGTTACTATTGTTTCTCCATTCTTTTTTGTTGCTAGCCATTTGATAGTTAATTGGTATTGTATTGGAAGAACAGGGGTGACTGATCAGAATTTGGTGATGGAGGGGCTACTATTGTCCTCGTATCTTTTAGTGGGTAGTTTTTTTCCCTTCGTTACTACCTCTGGCTGTATTTGGAGTATTAGTTCTTTTAGGTCTTTGTACCAATTGGGGATTCTGCCTTGTTTCCCTAACTTCATCCTTATTTGTTGCCATGTTAAGACTCTTGTTTTGCTGTTGTTCAAAAGTTGATCTCTAAACATTATCCTTCTACCTTTGAGGACAGCTCTGTTTTGATATACCATTCCTTTGTAACTAGTTCTTGAATTGCCTTACCCTCATTTTTGACTGGTTTTCCAAACCAAATATGTTCTATTAATGCTATTGTGATTCCTTGTAGTTTGAGCATATTTAAGATATCATTTGTAAGATTGTTCCTTCTCTTGGTTCAGAAGGAAAGCTTATCCATTAGTATTGATATATTTGACCAGTAGTTGTTTTGAAGTTGTTGGAGTCTGATCTGTGTAGTGCTATCCGCTAAGTTATAACTGTTAAGTCTATTGATTAAGTTTTTTCCATGTATAAGGATTTGCCTATCCCATAAATTAAACAGTTTGTAGCTGAAGTCGGCATGCAGAATACAGTTTGAAGTTGTAGAAGATAAGCCAGCCTTGTGCTTGAATGTTTTATTTATTTTGCTGCTTATCTTGTTACATTCTTTTTCTAACAGGACAAGGTCATTAAGAAGATATTCGATTGTTGGAAAAAGGGCCTGATTGATGATGTAGTGTATTTGCTTGTTAGTAATTTTTTTCCAGGCAAGTGTTTTGGTTTTGATGTTTACTTTGTCTCTAATAATGTTTTTCTATCTGGCTTTTTATCCATCTTCTGTTATCCAAACCCCTAGTATTCTTGTTGCTTTATCTCGTTGCAAGAGCAGAATTTGTGTTCCGTTGGCTGTATACTTGCTTCTCTTTGTTCTTGGGCACATTTATGCAGATTAAAGATGATTTCTCACTGTTGACTTGTATATCATTTATCCTTAGAAATTTTGAGACCTTGTTGATTATTTCCTGCATATTTGATCTGCTGTTTGCGAACCATGTAGTGTCATTCATATATGCTGTGGCTGTAATAGTTGTTTACTTTATTTTTTTATTCACTATTTCCTGTTGACTCAGTGCTGTCAGATCCAATAAAACTTTTGTTTTCATTGTGTATCCTATATGATTGTCTTGAATTTCTTGCAGCAGTAAGTCATAGTATACTCTTCAGAGGAAGAGAGAAATGGTATTTCCATGATCTATTCCATCATGCACCTGGTATTCTTCTATTAGACCATGTGCTGTGATTACTCTATTGTTTCTATTTTTTAATGTATTGTTTAGTATCTTGATTATCCTTTTTGGTGTCCAAATCCTTCTGAGGGACAAGGCTAGCATGTCTTTATTTATTGAGTCGTATGCCTTGCTTATGTCTTGGCTAAAGATCCAGATCTCTTTTTTGAATTTTCTAGCCTCCTTTATGATGTTATTAAGGATATGGATTGGTTCCTGTATGCTTCCTCCTGATAGGCCTGCCCAGTTATTGGTGCACAGTATCTCGTGTTTAGTGCATGTGGTTGCGAGTCTTTCATTTAAGATGCTCATGAATATCTTCCTTGTTGTTTCAAGTAGTGTGATAGGGCGAGTGATGTTGATGTTTCCCATCCAATCCTTGGGCTTGGATATTGAATATATGTTTCTTTTTTTCCAGTCATCTGGGACTATGCTTGTTTTTAAGATTTTATTAAAAAGCCTCTCCAGAAGCTTTATCTCTTCCTTTCCTAAGTTTTTAAGGAGTATGTATGGGATTTCTGAAGGACCTGGAGCACTGCATTTTTTCTTCCCTTGGATTGCCCTCCTTATTTCTGATGTGTCTATTAGAAGTAGCACATTATTGAACCAGCTCTCCTGGATCGTTTCTTTGGGTCTGTATTGTTTCGTTCAGTATGAAGAGTTCTTTATATTAAGTATTTGTCTGGATCTCGTCCATTTCTGAAAGTGTTTTCTCATTTTGTCTTTGATTATTGTGGGTTTGTGATTATTTCAACTTCATCTCATGTTTTTTGCTCTATAAGTTTTTGTGTATTGATAACCCTAGAGTACTGCTCTAAG
This sequence comes from Acaulospora colombiana, assembly GCA_910592055.1. NCBI lineage: Eukaryota > Fungi > Glomeromycota > Glomeromycetes > Diversisporales > Acaulosporaceae > Acaulospora > Acaulospora colombiana. Next base: position 1,505 of record CAJVPT010001680.1, on the reverse strand, counting down.
ATACTGTTAACCATTTTATTTGGGTATTCCTCTAAGTTTTTGTATCTTTGTTCTATATGTTTTTGAATTGCCCATTCCTTTTTTCTTTCGATCATAACCTTTACTATCTTGGTTTCTATTTCCCAGATTTTCTTTATCTCTATTAGCCAATTGTGGAGGTCTTCTTTGTAACCTGTCATATTTTTCTGGGAGAGTGGAGGCTCTATCAGAATTGTGTATGGTGTGTTGATTTCCTTCACCAAGTCCATAATTTGTGCTTTTGTTGTAGTCGTGCACATGTTCGGGTTCACTAACAATACTGTGCATTTTCTGTGAAGGCTGCCAATCTTGAATGGTTTTTCCATGAATTTTTTGTACTTGGATTTATATATTGTGTCAGTGTTCTTCCTCTTGCACTTCCTTCTCAAGGAGGTTTTTGTTGTTGTATTTATTGATTTTTTAAAATGTTTCTATATATCCTTCATCATTTTGGAGGTGTCCTCAAGGAAGCTCTTTGAACTTTCCTCCATTTTCCTTGTGAAGTTTGCCCATTGTTTGGGACTTGAGTTCACGTAGTTGATAATATTTTGTTTGTTGTTTTTTCTGTTTGATAGTTTACTTCATAAGGTGCGTGGTGTACTGAGATGTGTGACTACCATCTTGTGGTCATTTCTGACTACTGTTTCTACCTTTATATGATCAGTGTTGATTATGTGTAGCTGTAGTGGGTTCAATACCTATATGTAGTTCAATCTACTACCATAGTTTTATTTATATCTATTTTATATGTAGTTTATTTCAGAGGGGTGCACCTGTCTATATATATCTACCATCTTAAATGCCATTAGTGTTTCATAACATGTCGAGATTTATTTCCTCTACTTTTCCCTGATGTGCAGTCCTTTTGGTGATCCACTACTTATTGATATCTCCCATTACTATAATATACATTTTGTTGTTTTTTGCTTTGCTAATCTTTGCTTTGTACCACTGTAGCAATTTGTTTATGTCTTTCCTGTTTGATGCATCTGATGTGTTGTATAAGGTTATGATCCTGTACTTAATATGTCCACTGAATATGAAATCCACCGTGATACCTCAGTTGATATATTCCTTAAACTTGAAAATATATGTGGCCCATTTTTTCTTAATTAATATACTGACTCCTATTCTATGTATCTGTTGTGTTGATGTAATTGACTATATCTGATACCTTCCTTCTTCATTACAAAATTTTTGATTTTTTGGCATTCAGGTTTCTATGATTCCTAATATATCTATCTGCTATTCCTGACTGTATTCTAGTATTGCTAACTTGTCTATTTCGGTATTGATTCCTCTTATATTAAAGATTCCTATTTTTCAAATGTTATGTGTCTCATTGGTTTTGAATGTTTCTTTGATTTGCCTGTTATAGGCTCAATTTTCTGGAGATTTCCTAATCATAGTTATTTAGAAGGAAGGAGGGGGTCAGTTCAGAATACTCTATTTCATTGATAGATGTATCCAGGCAGTCCATCATTTCC
>CAJVPT010001679.1:0-20311 GCA_910592055.1 Acaulospora colombiana | reverse complement strand
GTTTTACTTTGTGATACTTAATTTTTCATACCAGTCCTTTAGGTATTTTGGATTCTAGACTATTATGCATAAATCATATTATCCATATGACTTCTAACAATAGATAAAGAAAACAACTATAGCAATAATTCACTTTAAGTTGAAGCTGAATACCTCAGTTATGATATATTAAAGTTGATAATTAAATTATAATAAAGATTACGCAAACATGTTTAAAGAGGCTTTGGGTAATTTAATTTAATTAAAGATCTATAATATCAAGAATAAAAGAATTCAATAGTAAAAACCCTGGATTAACTATTTTGGATAGCTGACCTTTATATTGTTGAACTATAAAACTTCACCATATGATCTCCCTAGTATCCAGGATAATTCCAGTATCTCAGATTAACATATCATGATTCTTTTGATTACATAAAAGTATAGATCTTCCAGAACACTTCTAGAACATTGGTAGTCATTTTGCTATGAGCAAATTTAGTATAAAGTACTATAGAAAGAATATTTTATAGTTTTATCTTATCATATGTAACTATTATTTTTGAAGGATACTTAAGTTTTGTTTAAGATAATATAGCTTAATAGTCTAGTAAAACTAATATATAATAATTATTATTATTTATCTTAGTTTATATTCTCTAATATAATATAACTTAATTATATATTTAAAGAAGAAAATTTTCTCTTTGGAGACTCCTTAGGATTTATTCAACAATAAAATTACCTTTAATTCAAAATTATTGTTCTGTCTCTCCTGCCTAAAATTATTAGTGATAAAACTCTTCATTTATTATTGTTCAAACTAGAAACTTTTGCATATTAGGTTAAAAGTTTAACTTGATATTTTCCTGCACTAGTTCTCTATCTCTATCGGATTCCTAAAAGATTAATTGAATAAGTTGACAAATTGGTGGTGACTGTATGATATACTTCTTCCATATTTTAAAGAAAAGAAGAAAAGTCTTACTTAGTATTGTAAATATTTATTGAAGAGAAATTCTATTATTTTGGAATCCAAAGTCTAGCAAGTATCAAGAAAAAGAAACCTTGTATAAGTAAATTTAGTGATCACTTTGACAATAACCAGCTATATAACCAAGTATATCAGTTATTTCCTAGAAAAGACATAAGGAAAGGATCTTGTCCAGAAAAATCTTGTAAAACTTATTATTCTTTACAACATCCTAATATTTATTTCCTATGATTTTGGAATTGGTATCAAACCCAATTCTTTGCTATTTCCTATATCTTTAAATTCTAATATTATTTATTCAATTAATTAATAGCAATATTCATAATCAAGATCATATAGCCTGCCAATTCATCTTTAGTATTAAATATTCCAATATTTTAATTTTAATAGTATTCTTCCAAAAGTTATTCATACAATTAACTCTTTTGAATATTTTATTGATACCATACCTCCAACACCTTTAGACGATTTTATATTTTCTCCTATTTAACTTATACTTTCACCCTTTTAATCTATAGAATAATCTTTTATATAATAGTGAAAACTTATATTTATCCTCTTTATTTAAAAACTCAAGTTCCCAAGAAACATATCTTAATTTTGAAGATTTAAACTTAGAAACCTTTTTTCAAGAACCTTCTTTTATCAATAACAATATGGTGAAAACAAATGATGAAATTTACAACTTAGTCAATAAAAATATCTATGGTATAGTTATAAAGGTGGAAGTCTTCTCTGGAGATGGTATTCAAGATCTAGTTGACTAGAGCAAGAAGTTTATTAAGGCAGCCCAAGTCAACAATTGGAAAGGTGAAAAACTCCATCAAATGATTAATATCCATCTTATTAATAAAGCTAAAGAATGGTGAAATTTCTATTACAATGCCAACAATGCTGACAATAATGTGATGGCAAAAGATGTCATTATTAAAGCTCTTTTAAACTATTTTTGTTTCCAATTATAGATAAACAAATGGACCAGAGATTTAGAAGGAAGAAAATAAGGCTTCTATAAAACTGTAGACTCCTATTACACTACTTTTAAAAGTTATTGGCCAAGATAGATATAGATGGAACCATGAATGACAAATAAAAACTTAGATTCTTTATCTATGGATAAAACTCTCATAATGCTTCTATAGTATCAATGATAAAACTAGTAGCTGTTGCTAATGCCCTCAAATATATAAAGCAATATTAAGAAAGTCAAGACATTCATGAAGATGAAAGATCTCCTGCATCAAGAAATTCAAGCTCTAGAGTCTCTAAAGCACAAGAAGAGGCAATGGATGAACTAATTAAGAAATTCAAACAAATGCAACTCAATTTAGCTGAAAGATTGAAAAAGATAAAAGCCTACTCTCTCCAATAAAGAAGCAATTCATCAGTATGAAGAATGCAATCATTTGCTCCTACCTAAAGGTCAAACCTTACAGGAAGCTATTTCAAATGTGTGAACCTGGCTATCTTGCAAGATATTGTCTCTTTGAAAGAAAATTACCATCCTATCGACCTCCTTTTAAAAGAAACAATCAATTAATTATCTAACAATTAAACAATATTCCACCCAAGAATGGGATGAGAAAGAAGAAGAAGAAGTTTATATTGGTCAATGAGCAAGATAATCCCCTTACTTTACTAATAGAAGAGAAGCTAGAGAAAAGTAGAAACAATAAGAATTCCAAAAGAAATTCAATTATGAATCAGAAGAATTCCAGTACAACCCATAAAATTATAAGAAGAAATAGTACAAGAACTTGTGGTAGTACTCATTGCTGCTTCTAGAAGATTTTGAATGAGGTACCATCCTTCTATTATAGATTTTTTTTTTTAAATAGCTGGCAAAGTCATGCCTTATAGTTTTTATTTAATCATCGATACCCTTTTTTGTATACAAATTTAATATGAGAAAATACATTTATAATAAAGAAAAAACTAATAACTCAATATCTTTTGAATTCTGCGACTTGCTGCAGTTCACCCAGGAGGTGAATTTTAGTATATCATGACTCCATTAATACTGATATCTATGTTCAAAAGTAAATTAAAGTGGAAACCATTCAGTAAAATGTTTTTCATGTTTATGTTAGTAAGCTCTATATACAGTTGGTTGGACTCTAGAATCTGGTCCCCTATCCCTTGCTCTACCTCACTTCCTGGTTCCTTCTTGCTTTTTTTGTTTTTTTCTTACTTCATCTTTTTAGAGATTTCTTGTAATTTTTCTCATTCTATTGTCAGTTACATCTCAACTTCCACACTTCCTTTTTCTCCTCACAGAAGTTTGTCTTGGCTACAAATATTGCAGTTTTTGTGGCCTTCGTATCTCCTATGATCTCTTCTGCTACTTTTATTATTTGATGCATGATTGCTCCTCTTATTATGTTTCTCTATTCAATCTTACATACCCTGTCTGAATATCTTGTACTCAACAATAGTTCAAGAAGTCATTTCCATTTATCTTGTATCAGTTCTGTTTGTTTGTTACCTTCCACTCTTACTGCATATTCTTTTGTGAGGAAGGTCATATATTTTTCTTCAGTCTTGTTTTATTGGATCCACATGTGAATAGGTGAATGTCCCTCTCTTTTTGTCTCTTGCAGACTATACAAGTTGGACTCTTGTATAGATATAGCCTTCGGATATTTAAGTTTGCCATTGTTGGGTGCTCATCTAGCCATGTTTTTCATCTGAAGGTTCTATCACTGTAGTCCTTGTGATTAGTCTGAAGTGATATTATTTTAGATGGTCAGTGTCTGCATAGTCATGTTCCAGTCTACTTCTTTGGCCTTCTGTCTGGATAGCTATTTTTGGCTATATCTTAATGTTCTCCACTTGCTGATCAATTTGGTTCTGAGAATTGTTTTCTCTACTGTTTTGAAGGGGAGATCAATGAAGGACTGGTCCCATTTTAATGTTATCATTGCACTAGTAGTGTTCAGCTCTTGGATTTTAATTCTGTCTTTGGGCTTGTCTACTGTTGTAGTTACTACTAATTTGTCTGCTAGCTCATTTCCTGGATTGCCAGAGGGGCCCTTGATCTTGATCTTTACTACTGTGATATTTTGTAATGAGATCAACTTCTGTATTGTATTAACTAAACACCTTTTCGAAGTTTCTGATGCTTGATTTCTCTTTCCTTGTTTTGTCACATTCTTTTTTATTGCATTGATTGCACTTTGGCTATCTGTAATAATGTTTATTCTCTTGTTTGCATTTATTGTACTGATCGCTGTGAGTATTGCTGTCAACTCTGTTTATGTTGAGGATGGTGTGTCCTATATTTTTACTTGAAACCTGACAATTTCTATACTCTCTTCATTTGGATCACCCATCCTATTCCCATTCTACTGTTCACTTTTTATTGCATATAGGAACCATTTATATAGATTTGAAGATTGTTGTGTGGGACTATTTCTTGTGCTATCTGTTGTAATCTCCTGATTGTTCTTGCCAGTGCTCTGAGCTTTTTTTCAATCAATATCTTTGTGATAGATAATGGATCTAGGTATATTGTTAGTGGTGGAATGTCTAGTGTTTGTATTCTAATCTTTTCAAGGGTACACTTTATGCCTTGGGGAGAAGATTGAAGTCTGTTGATATATAACTATCTTGTCCTCTCCTCTTGTGACTTAGAGATACATCCCTTTGTACTCTTTTATACTTTTATATTGATCAATTGTGTCAAGAGTTGGGTCATAATGTATTGCTATTGGTTTTTGTACTGATTTCTGTATTCTGGGATGTTGAAAGGGCATACTTTACATTTATAAAGTGGTGTTATTTGTTCTTCTCTAGTCATGTAATTGACCAGGATCAGTTAGTTATTCAATACTTTCTTCTTCTTTATTAGGATTGTGTTCTTGTCCTTTTTGGTTGCCAGCTACTTGATAGATGATTGTTTTTGATATGGGAGTACTGGTATTTGACTGAAAGCTGTTTGTGCTTGAACTGCTTTTCTCATTTCTGTCTTCCTCAGCTGGCTCTTCCTTGTTGTCTATATTCTTGAAATTATTGTCCTTAGCTAGCTCTCTCAGGTCTTTGTACCATAATGGCATTCTGCCTTGCTTGCTAAGTCCAACCCTTACTTGTTGTCAAGAGAGAAATCTTGTTTTGCTTTCATTAAGCAACTGGTTATAGAAGAGAATTTCTCTATACCTGAGTAAGTTTCTGTGCCTGTCATATCATTTCTCTGAAACCATATCTTTGATTGCCGTGTCTTTCTTCTTGACCGGTTTTTCAAACAATGCATATTCTGCTGAGGCAAGAGTAATTCCTTGGAGTTTTAGCATATTTAAAATATCATTTGTCAAGTTTTTTCTTTTTCTAGTCCAAAAAAGAAGCTTATCTGTTAGGATTGAAGTGTTGGACCAATACACATTCTGGATATGTTGAAGTCTGATCTGTATGGGGATTCCATTGAGGTTGTGACTGTTAAGTCTGTTGAATAAATTTTTTCCATGCATAAGAATTTGTCTATTCTTGAGATTGAATATTTTATATCCAAAATCCGTGTGAATAATACAGTTAGGTGTCATTGTTAATAATTCAACTTTATGTATGAAAATTTTGTTAATTTTACTGCTTATTTTTCTACATTTCTTTTCTGATAGAACTAGGTCATTTAACAAATATTCTATTGCTGGAAAGAGAATGTGGTTGATTATATATCTCATCTGTTTGTTTGTAATTTTCTTCCATGCTAGTGTTTTTGTTGTGGTTTCTACTTTTTCTTTAATGATGTTCTTTTGATATATCTTCTTCTCATCTTTTGATATCTATGCCTCCAGAATTCTTATTACTTTGTGAACTGTAGGAGGAAAATTCGTGTTCCATTTAGTTTCACACTCTTCTTTCTGGACTCTTTACTTATTTTCATATATATCAGTAATAATTTCTCACCGTTGACTTGAATGTCATTTATCTTAAGGAATTCTGCTGCTTTATTGAGAATTATCTGTATATTGTAGTAGGCTAATCGACGAGTCTGTTGCTAATGACCAAAAGTTTGCATAATCTGTGGATAGAAGAGTTCGTCTTTCTATCACACATACAAAACAATATCAAAATCAAGGCAGAAGCATAAAAAGATTTGGGCAAGTCTTAAGGTAGTTTTCCCTAAAACTACTTATAACTTTACTGTTATAACAATCTATTCAAAAGATTTGTCGTGAGAGTTGTCGTGAGATTCGTCATTTTATTAAGTCATTGAAAGAAGTTACATTTATACATTTTTACACATAGGGCTATTATATAATCACTATGGCTATTCTAGTATTATGTCATGTATAAATTGCCTCTTTGTCAGCTAATTTTCTATTACCACAGCTTATAGTTCTTTACCTTTTTGATGTGAATGGATTGTTCGCACATTCTTCTAGCTTGTAAGGGGTATGGTGATAGTCAGCAATTGATTGTTTCGCATAAACTTCGGTCGCATTGCGATCATCGGTCACATGACCACAGTGAAAATTATGAACTTTGTTTGACTTCTTTGGCCTTTAACAATTTTTTTTTTATAACTGGTGCAGCCTTGTTTTATTATTTTTCCAAATTACATATATACTTTATAGCTATAACTATCATATAGGGGTGTATATTTAGTGATAGTAAAACTCAATAAGTCATGGCTATCTCGCGGCTTGTTGTCCTTCTTTGGGGGAAGAAACTAACATGCCAAGGCTGTGCTAGTTGTTTTATAAAATAGTATGATAGAGAAAATATCAGTTTGATATTTAATGTATTCGTTTATGTATCTGTTACTATTTCAGTCAAGTTTGATAAGGACTGTTATACTGCAATCGGATCTGTATAGTTCCTGATTTTCTTGGTCCTGGTTCTTCTTTTTTTGGTCATTTTGGTTCTGCTAGTGGGGCCTTCCTGTTCATAAGCTTCCTCGCATCTCTGTTTCCATATGTCATGTAGGAGCTTTTTTCATTTCTTCATTGTGTTTATTATGGTTTCTGTCACTATGTTGTCATTTGATATGATTGTGTCGAGTGTTCTAGGTATTTCTTTTAGTACTGCTCCTCGGATCAGTAAGTTGAATGTTCTGGGGTTTGCCAGTTGTATCCATCTATGAATGATCTCTTTGAAGCTCTTCCTGTATTCTTTGCTTATGTGTGGTGATGCATTTTTAATTAGAATCCTATGGAAGTTTTCCTTGAGTGTTTCTGTGTTGTTGCTGCAGTGGAAGGGATGTATGAAGTCTTCTGGTGTTCTGCATTTGTGACATTTGTTATCCTTGTATATAAGTGGATATCTGTTGTGTAGTTTGGTCTTGATTGTCAGTTCTTCATATCATAGATTGAAACTGAATTTCCTCCTATGGTAATCTTCTTTTGAGGTTTTATGTTCGTTCATTTTTGATAGATGTAAACTGTTGAAAGTGTGTTTCCAGTATATGTTCCTCAAGTCCTCTTCGGTGAATCTGTTTTGTGTTCTGTTTAGTAGCTTCCATTTGGTCAACCTGATAGCCTTGTTTATTTGTTTCATTAAGTCTTTACCCAGAATATCTATTTTTGATGTGTCCTACACTATGTTTATCGGCGACAGTCCTTGATGCTGTTTTTTGATATTGATAATTTTCCGGTTTGGTTTCATATCTGTTGAGATGGAGTCTATCTGGGCTAGTTTGTCTGCTTCCTCATTGAGAGAAACCCCAGTGTATGCTTTTACCTTGTGTAGTCTAACGTTTAGGTTCAGTTGTTGTCTAATGTAATTGAAAGTGTCTACTATTGCCTGGTTTGATTTTTTACTTTTTTTGGTCTTAGTAGTGTTCATGGTTTCTGTTAATTTTGTTATTGCTACTTGGCTGTCAGTGTACACATTAACTGTAGTATTTCTGCTTAGTGTGCTTATTGCTATGGTTATCGCCATCAGTTTTGCACATGTTTAAGAGGCATGTAGCTGTGTCTGTCCTTGGAAGATATGATGTGTTCCTGTTCCGTCTTCTATGATCCAGCCTAAGCCCATATGTAGTTTGTTGGCGTAGCTTGAAACTGAGCCATCTGTATATATAGTGGTATGGTGGCGGTCTTTCATGTGTTGTTGGATTGTCATCAGGGCATCTAGTTCTTCCTTGTTTAGTTCGAAGATTTCATTGATGTTCATTGTTTCTATTTCAGCGCTACTTAAGATAACTTGCCAAGAGCTTTGATTTGTCTGAGGGGATTCGGTAAGGTCTTTGAGCTCTTTTTTGGTGGAGTCTGGTGATATCCTGCAGTGCAGGATGCTTGTTGAGCTGCTCTTGCTTTCATTGAAGGAGATGTTTGTTTTTTCCACTGGGATTTGGATTATATTTTGTTTTTTGGCTGCGAAGGTGCAGGTTCCTAACACTGTGTCTTTTTTTTCATTCAGGGGACACCCAGTGCACCTTTCTAGAGGTGATTGCTCACCTGTTCTGGTATAGTGTTTGAATACCACTGTGTTGAGGCTATCATTCTGTTTTTTCTTGCCAATAATTTCTTTGTTTTGCTTGAGTGTTGCTCCCCAATATGGTTTGAGTGAGTCTCCTATTACCAGGGGCCTGCTTTGATTATATGTTCGATGGGTGCTTATTTTATCCTCTATTCTGTCTTATATACTAGCTAGATTTGTTGAGGTTCTCTACGATCTCTTTGTACCATTTTGGTGTGTTTCTTTTTTTTGTTTTGTTGATTGCCCCGAGTTCTCTCCAGTGTAGTAATCGTGTTCCTGTTGAATTGAAAATCTGTCCTACAAACATTAAGTGGTGCTTTCTTAATATTTGTCTATATTAATGGTATACTGATTTTGGTATTGTTTCTTCGATTGTTTCATCAGTCTTTCCTATTCTCTGTGGGATTGTGAACTTTGTGTTGAAGTGGAATTGAAAACCGTGTTTCCTCAGCACCCAGAGAATGTCGTGGTCCAAATTTTGTCCTGACTTGAGGAAAGGCTGTGTGAGATGTGACGTTACTGGATTTATTGACCAGAATAGGTTTTGAAGGTTCTGTAGTTCCATCCTGAAGATTTGTCCTAGTGTACCTTGATCTTCCATTCTTTGTACCCAGGTTCTTATGTGTAGTTGCATTTGTCTATCCCATAAATAGTTCAGGTTGTATTCCGTGTAGTTATATAGGAGGGTATTAGGGATTGTATTGGCGAGGCCACACTTGTGTTTGTACTTTATTGCAATTTTCCCCATGAGGTTGTTGCAGGTGCTTTCAGAGAGTACCATGTCATTCAATAAATATTCTATGCTGGGCATGAGTACGTGGTTTATTATATATCTCATTTATTTGTCTGTGATTGCCTTCTATCCAATCAACTTGCAGGTTTTTTTTACTTTCTCCATTATGAGCTGTTGTTGATATCCTTTCCTCCCAGAGCTGTCCAACCATATTTATAACAGCCTCATTGGTATTCCAGGCTTGCTTCCCGTAACTGTTCCTCCCTTAAGAGTGAAGCTTCTTTCGAAGTCTTCTGGTTGTTCATTGATGATTATTAATTGTGATTTTAGTGTGTTGATGTTGATATCGTTATGGTTGTAGAATTCTGTGGCAATGTTCAGGATCCTTTGCATTTCTTTTGGATTGTCTGCCAGCCATGTTATGTCATCCATGTATGCAACGGCCTTGATGTCTAGATGTTTCTCTGTAGTGGTCTCGTTAATGTCTTCTAGGAGTCTCGTTGTGTACCTATAGCCTCTTCTCGAGGATTCGATTTCTGTTAGGAGTGGGTCGTAGAATATTTGCCATAGTAGAGGTGAGATTGTGTCTCCTTGGTCGATGCCATCAAGTACTTTGTAGTTGTGGCTTAGTCCATGTGTTGTTATGACCTAATTTTCTCTCTCTCTGAGTAGTGCCAGTATTATGTTGATGATTTTTAATAGTAGCTTAATGCATCTCATGGCTTGTTCCAGCATTTCAGTGTTGACAGAATCATAGGCCTTTGCCATGTCTTGACTCAGGATCCACAGCTTTTTTTCTTTCCCTGCATGCATGTTCTATGCATAGGTTAATTATATGTATAGGGCCTTGTGTGCTGCTTTCTAGTAAGGCTGCCCAGTTGAATTCGTTAAGGATGTTGTGTTCTTTGCAGCTGTGCGATAGGCAGTCACTGATAATCTTTGTGAATATCTTCCTTCCTGCAGTGAGTAGAGTAATGGGTCTGGTTATCTCGATCCTATTGTTCCATTCTGTTGGTTTGGGTATTGGATATATATATCCTTTACTTCATTCTCTCGGTGTCTCCCCTTGTGTGAGAATTTTGTTATAGAAACATGTAAGCCAAGCTAGTGCTTCTGGTCCAAGGTGTTTGTAGGCTATGTATGGAATGTTATCTGGTCCCAGTGCCGATTTAGAGCTTCTGTCCTTTATTGTTTCCTTTACTTCTTCTACTGTGATATACTCTGTGAGGCCATTGTACCAGTTGTTTGGATTCTTTTGCTTGTTGCATATTGTCTTGCCCATCTGGTAGAGGTATTTACTGGTATAGTTTTCCTGAGGCGAGTCCATGTTGCGAAGTGTTCTGAAGCTTTCCTTTTGATCACTTCTGGCTCTGTAATGATTTCTATCTGGTTGTCTGTTTCTACAATGAGTCTATCGGTTATTATAGATCTGTGTGGCCTTTCCATGATGTTGTTAATCATCTGTTTCTTGTTGTCCTGAAGCCACTGTTGTCTCCTTTCTGTATGTCATTGTATCTCTTTCCTTTTTTGGTGTTTACTGACTATTCTTGCTGCTATTTTGTATCATGTTATATACTCCCTACATATCTTCCTCCACTGAGTCAGGTAGTTCTGAGGGTGGTTAGATTGCCATTCATTAAGTTCCGTTGTAAGTTCTGGAAAGGATTCCTGTATCATAATTATCTGTTTTTCGATCAGTTGCTTGGTTTGTGGGTTGGGTGTGTTGATACATCTCTGCAACATCTCTGCTAGAATCTGGATGTCCACAATCCTTCCATATAGTATAGGACTTTTCCCTGTCTTTTTGCTCCTTTTCTGGACCTTTATCCTGGGTATGTGTCTACTAGTTGCTACAAGGATGTGTTGTTTGAAGCTATTCCATAAAGTGTCGATGTTTCCTTGATTCTTGATGTCTCTTTGTTGTGTCCATGATTTGATTTCATCCTTGAAGTTTTCCCACTGTTTGGTGTCTGTTCTATGCCAGTTGTATCTGTGATTGTGCCTGTGAATCTTCTGTTTCCTCTGCCTGTCAAGTTGCCACATCTCTATTCTTGTGATCATAATTTCGTGATCGCTTTTATGTAAGGAGTCTGGGTGATTTGTTATGTAGGAGTCTCTTAATTGTCAGGTGCTTTGTATGTGATACCAGATCTGATCAATTCTGCTGGCTGCTCCTCTACTGTTTTGTCATGTGTATGCCGCTTGTGTTGGATTATGTGTTTTGAAAGTGTCCTCGAAGTTCCTTATGATCAACCATTCCAGTAGTTCTGATTCAGGCCGGTGGTTGTTTGACTTTTTTATGCTCTGTCGTTTGTCGATAGAGGGGTTTGGTGTGGCATTGAAGTCACCTCCTATTACTATGTATACTGCCTCTTTCTCTGCTTGTACTATTCATTCTTGGATCACATTTTCTATTACTGACTTTTCCTGTCTGTCATTGTTTCTTGGTGGGAGGTATACTCCTATTAGCCTTAATTTGTGTTTTTCTGGAAAAGCCATGTCTATTGCTATTGCTCTGCCTTCTATTTCTTGTTTTTTGTAGATTCTTCCTGCGATGTCTTCATGGATTGCAATGTATATCCCATGTCCGATTTTTCTTGTGGGAGTCACTGAGGTTATCAGTTGATATCCCTGTTGTTTCCATTGTTTGGTTTGGTTCGTATCTCCATTGGTCTCCATGGTAATGATAATTTCCCATCTATTTTCTACGCAGAATTCTGTCCATAGTTTACGTTAGTTTTCTTCTACTATACCCCTTATGTTATGTGTTGTGATTGTCCATATCAAATGGTTGTTTGTTGGTTTGCTATTCTGTGATGTTGTGCTTTTCTCGTTTGTGTATGGATTTGTGTCTTGTGTCATTTGTTTGCGAGAATGTTGATTACTTGATTCTGTGTTACTTGTTCTACTACTGTTCCCTTTCTGGAGGTAATCCTGACTGTCCTCTATCATATTATTGGGTAAGGTTGTATCCCGGGGAAACTGTCTGTTGGGAAAGCTTGAAAAGGTTGATCGCTTCTTCCATTGTTGAGCTCATTTTGTTAAGTTGTTGCTGATATGCTTCTTGTGTTTTCCTGATATCTTGAATTCCCATACTTGTTATGGTGCTTTCTTCCTTGCTGCTAGTGGGTGCTGATTCTTCTAGCTCCTCCATGAGTTCGCCTATACTTTCTGGATATCGGTTGGCACACTCCTGTTCTAGAGCATCGACTCTTTCATTCAGGTCTTGAAAAGAGTTTTCCATTTCTTTGATTTCTTTTTGGATTGCGGTTAAGGCTTGCCAAATGTCTTCCTCATGTTGATTGGTATTGGAAGTTCGTCCATACTTCAGGATGCTGGCATAGCTCCTGGGATCCTCTGTTTGTGGGTATCTAGTGAAGTTGGGGCTGAAGTTTGTTCTATGTCTCAGTTTTGCTGAGATTCTTGGATTATTAGATCTATTGGTGTATTGTCTTGGTGGAAGGGGTTCAGATTTGTCTGGGTATGTGTGCATGTTGTGTTCTGGTGAACTGCAGATGAGGCATAGTTTTGCTTCACGACTGACCCAGGTGGTTTGTGTTCCTTTAATTACAGGGGCTACCGATTTCACGTCTAAGAGTTCTTCTCTATTCTGAAAGAAAAAGACAGCGAACCTCTTAGCTTGGTTGTTATTGTTGTGTAGGATGTATACTGATTTTGCCTTCGTGCTAGTGATGGTTACTGCCAAATCTGCCGCTGTTGTGTCTGGTGGCAGGCATGCAAGTGTGGTGCTAAAACTTTTCCTTTGTTCTTTAATTTCATGTGTTTTGTAGTAAGGGAAAATTCTGCATAAGTAAAGACCTTTTGTGAGTGCCCAGTCTTGGCTGATCACTACATAGTCCGATGTGTTGGAGAAGGTGATGTTCGCTATTTGGAAAGGTCCTGCTCTTTGCAAGGTGATATAGTCTATGCTGATTTGTTCATCAAAGAACTCTGCTAGGTCAGTTTTGGTGAAGTGTTGAGGAATGTCCCACATCCTGATGGTGCGGGAATTGCTATCTTGGAAGCCTAATGGGGAAATCTTTCTAAATCTGGCATTCTCATTGTCGGTGATATTTGTGTCAAATGCTGCTTATGCTTCCTCTTGATTACCAAAAATTGCAGTTATTTGTGGTTTTCCGATTGGGTATTCATACCTCACATATTTCAGGGAGGGGAGGTGCACCCTTTTCTATCTGATGAAGTTTGTCTTTTCCTCAGCATTCTGTCCAGGGACTAGGTCTGGGTCGATGAAAGTTTTTTCTGGTCTGAGGGTCTCTCTGTTCTCCCAGTAGGGTTGGGGAGGGGGTGAGCTTCCTTTTCCATTTTCATGGTCCTCGTACGTGTAGCTTGTCTGTTCAGTGATCCCTCTCTGCTCTTCCTTGGTGTATGGCTCTTGATTGTCCTTGTCTACCAACTCACAGACTGTGAGGGAAGAAGGTGTCCTGCTGTTTGGGTAGTCTTCTGTGGCTTCTGAGTTTGTGACTGTTTCTTCGACTTCCATTTCTCCTATTGGTGTAGTTGTGTCCATGTCCTCCTTCACTTTCCCTTTGTCCGTTAATATTTTTTTGAGTGGTGCTGTCCTGGTTCTCAGGGGGAATGTCTAAATTGAGAGATGGGTATTGTCGCTTTTGCTTTCAGAGTCCTACCATTATTCTTGCTGAGTTTATCGATATTGTATTCTGGTATTGTTTGCCTTGCCAGGCTTCTCAGTTGCCTTGTAGAGGCCATGTTGTTGGGCACGCTACTTTGTAGCAAGGACGAGTTCGTTTTATGTTTGCCTAATAAGGAAATTCTCAATTTTTGAGATTTTCAGGAAAGAGTTTTTTGTGGCCTTTAACAATACCCTCTTGGCTATTCACAAACTATATATTGTCATCCATATAAGCTGTTGCTGTGATCTCAGCTTCCCTTACCCTTCTACTAGTTATCACTTCTATGGTTAGGATAGTGAGATCGAGAAGGATCTTTGTTCCCATTATATATCCTATGTGTTTGTTTTTGATTTCTTACAATAGGGGATCATAGAAGATTCTCCATAGAAGGGAAGAAATGATGTCTTCCTGATCTATTTCATCCTGTATGGGATATTCTTCTATAAGGCCGTGTTCTGTAATTACCTTATTGTTCTATTCTTTAATATGTTGTCTATTATTTTAACTATTTTCCCTGATACTTTGATTTTTTTGAGGGCTCAGATCATCATATTTCTGTTTATGGAGTCGTACACTTTACTGATATTTTAACTAAAGATCTATGCCTCTTTTTTGAATTTTCTGGCCTTCTCCATTACATTGTTTAAAATGTGAATTGACTCCTGGGTGCTATCTCCTAACAAGCCTATCAATTATTTTCACAAATAATTTTTTATCTTGTGCATGTTTCTGCTAATCTTGTTATTATGAGGCTTATAAATACTTTTCTTGTTGTTTCTAGTAGAATGATGGATGGTGTGATATTGATATCACCCATCCAGTTTTTGGGCTTTGGGATTGGGTACCCATTTCCTTTCCTCCAGTTCTCTGAGATTTCACTTGTATCTATTATTTTATTGAATAGCACTGCTAAGAGTTTGATACTATATTTCCCTTGGTTTTTGAGTTCCAGATATGGAATCTCTGATGGGTCTGGTGTAACAGAATTCTTTTTGTTCTGGATCACTGTCCTTGTTTCTGATGTCATGATCACATGAGTTGTCTCACTGAACCAGTTATCTTGAATGTTTGTTTTGGACCTGTATTGTTGCTTCTAGTGTGGGAAGTCTTCTATGTTTAAAGTGCATCTCGGTCTAATCCAATATTGAAAATATTTTTTTATCTTGCTCTTGACCTCCTCTGGATTCATTAAAATTCTGACTTCTTTACCTTCCTTGCGCTCGATCAGTCTTTGAGTATCAATGATTCTTGTAGGTCAGTTCAGGATATTATTAATTATTTTCTTTGAATGTTCCTCCAGGTTCTTGTATCTCTGTTCAATATATTTCTTAATTCTTTTCTCTTTTTCCTGTTCGATTTTAATCCTTGTAATTTTGTTCTCTACTTCCTAGATCTCCTTGGTTTCCAATAGCCAGCTATGTAATTTCTCTCAATTGTATACTGTGTCTTCCCAAAAAAGGAGTGGTTCTGTTAAGATGATGATTGGTGTGTTTATTTTACTGATATTTTCTTTGAGTTTTATCCATGTTGTTTGTGACCTTGTGTTCAGATTTGTAAGCCATGCTTGACATCTTCTATAGATTCTATCTATTTTTACTTTTTTTCCCATGAACTTCTTTATATTTTGATTTGTGTATAGTTCCTATATTCTTTCTATGTTTTCTTTTCTTTAAGGAATCTTTTGCAGCTATTGTTATTAATACTTTGAATTGTACCAAATTTCTTTTGCTGTCTGTCTATTGGACCTCAAGGCTTTTCTTGCTTTCTTTTCCATTTTTGCTGTAAATTGGCCCATTGTTTGGGGTTGAGTTGCTCAAGTCTATCTTATTCTGCTCATTATTTTTTCTATTTGCTAGTTTGGATCATGATGTATATGGTATACTGATCTGTGTTGTTACTATTTTGTGATTACTTTTAATAACAGTTTCTACTGCCATATGTTCTGTGTTGATAATATGAGAGAGTAGGGGACTGGAGACCCAGATATAGTCCTACCTACTCCCATATCCTGACTTTGGTCTGTTGTATGTATAATCTTTTATAGTTGAGTGGACTTGTCTATATGTATTTGTAAAGTTATATGATATCAGAGTATCTATAATCTGTCTTGGTTTGGCTTCTCTAATTTTCCTTTCTATGCGGTCTAACTATTCATCTGCCATTTCATTAAAATTACCCATTACTATGATAACCATATTTCTACTTTTTCCTTCACTGATTTTTGTTTTGATTCATTGATGTAGTTTTGCTTTGTCTTGCTTTTTTGATTTATTTGTTGTATTATACACTGTCAGTATTCTGTATTGGATTTTTTCCTTGAAGGCCATGTTTACTAAAAGACCTCTGTTGATGCACTCTTCTATATTGAAAATGTGTGTTGTTCATTTCTTTTCCACTAACATACTCACTCCCACTTCATGTTTTTGTTGGTCCAGTTTCATTAACCATATTTGATACCTCCCCTCTTCATCCCACCATCTTTGATTCGTGGGTAGTCAGGTCTCTGTTATTCCCAGTACATCTATTCTTTTCTCTTGACAATATTCTAATAATAATATCTTATCTACCTCTGTCGGGATTCCTCTTACATTGATTGTTCCAATTTTTCAATTGTTCTGTTTTTTATTTGTTACTACCCTTTTTTCTTCTCAACTGCTAGTGGTGATATTTCCTTCCTGTTCTCTAATCATAATTATTTTGGAGAGATTGGAGAAGCTGTTTTGTTGATCCTGAGACCTTGATAGGTGAGTCCAGGCAATCCATTATTTCTTTTATGGTGAATTCGATTGTGGACTCCATTTAATTGATTCTTCTATTAATTAGTTTTTGTTGTTGTCTGATATCTATTTCTTTAGAGGATGAAGTTTTGAAGCTTGATCTTGATGGCTGTTGCTCTTGTTCATTGGATGACTCAATGATTTCTGATCCTTTTGCCTTTATCTTCAGACCTTCTTCTAGTATAGATACTCTTTTGTTTAACATGTGAATCTAGTATTTAATAGCATTCATGTCTATCTGGAGCTGTCTGATGGTCTCGATGAGTGTTTCCAGCTGTGCAGTTGGTTAAGAAGAGCCTTTTGCTACACTGGCATATATTCGGTTTGTGTTAATTATATGACCTATAGTGGGCTTTTTCTCTTACCTTGTCAGTTAGAAGCCTTTCTTTTGGAGAGAGAGAAGTATTGGTTGGCTGAGTATATTGTTTCTATCGCTCTGGGTTAGATCCTTCTTTACTATGGTGCATGTATTGAAGTCATGTTCCTGTGCTTTACAACCAAAGCAAAGTTTTTTGATTTTCTGATCCATGTGAGTTCTATATCTTCCAGTCACAGGGTGGTATTCCTTGCTTTATTCAAATCTTGTGTATCTTTGAAATACAAAATAATGAACTGTTTGTTTTGTTTAAGTTGATTTAAAGGGAAGTAGCATACCTGGGCATGCATCTGTTCAATGATTCCTTTCAACTCTTTTGCCGATGCATCTTGTGGAAGGTTGGCAAGCATTGTACTATATTGGTTCCTTTTTTTCTTGGTGATCTGAGTCTTGACCATTGGATATACTCTCATACCATAGTTGTCCTTATAGAGCCCCATGCTTTGATCTGCTCTTCAAATACTGCTACTAAATTGAATTGTATGATTCCCGATTGAACTATGCCAGCTGGTTAAAGTGAAATATATTCTATGACTGTTTGATCCTCAAATAAACTAGCTATGTTCCTTTTTGTGAAATGGTTGGGGAAGTCCCAGAGCCTGATAGATCAGACTCTACTTTCAAGTGTGCTGATCTGTAATGCTAATTTATATTTAGTAGTTTCATTATTGATGATCTTAATCTTGCACACCTCTATGGCCTCGTGATAATTACTAAAAAGCATTGTAATCATTTGTGAGCCTGTTGGTTCTCTGTGCATACATGTTTTAGAGTTACCAAATGCCCTAGCTTGTTTTGAATAAAGTCAATTTTTTTATTTGTTGAGCTTCCCAGTGCTTCCTCCAAATCTATAAAGACTTTGCCTAGGCCTAGTGTATTATTGAGTCTTTGAGAGTTTGATTGTCTTGTTACTAGAGTTCTAGGCCTTTGTTCCTTCTCGTAGCTGTATCTATTGTTAACAATATTTTCCTGGTTAATCATAGTTTCTAGCCCCTCCTTGGCTACTGTTGTTGTTATTTATTCTATTGTCATGGGTGATGATAATCTTGACTCCATATTTATCTTCTCTATTGTATCAATAGTTTCTATGGCATTCTTCTTTGGATTTATAGTATTGTTATGTTTCATGTTCTCGAGCTCCATGTTTTCTTCTTGGTCTTGAATGAGATCCTACCCATCTTGTATAGTTGTAGCTTCTTTCTTTTTCTTTGCAACTGTTTTACTTTTCTTGGTACTGGTGAGCAGGTTAAATTTATTTGCCAGTTTTGTCTTCAAGAGTGGTTTTGCGATTTTTCCACTGCCAGTAACAATTCTCTTACTGGTATAATTCACAGCCATGTCTTTGACTCTGAAAGACCTTCTAGACATGTTTATTATAAGAGCTCTTTGAGAGCACTGGGTTTTTTTTTTGTGTGCTTTGGGTTGTTACAATAAAAGGAAATTTTTATAAATTTTGTTGGAAATGGAAAAGAGTTTTTCATCCTTCTATCATAGATAACTTGAATCCATATAATATTTCAGATAATATTTTATAAATTTGTTCAAGTGCTACTTTTAAACAAATGTTACAGTATTCTAATCAACAAAGAAACTTGATCAAGATGTTAAGAAAACTCAAAAATACTGAAGCTGCAAACTATCTTCAGTCTGAAGAAAAAAAGAAGAGAACAACAGTTGCCAAATACTATGTATGAATTAAAGAAAATTCAATTGTTGCTATTTTGGATTCATGAGTTGCTATAAGCATTATTACAAAAAAACTTATGGACAAACTTGGACTCTCTTCAGATACCCCCTCCAGAACAATTGTGATAACTGCTAATGGTACAAGAACAAGAGCCCTTGAACAAATTTTGAATTTAGAAATCTTTATCCAAGATTTAATAATTTCTATTAAAATACAAGTTATTGAATTCTGGAAAGATACTCTTCTTCTTGGTAGTGACTGGTTTGAAAAGATAAAGGTCAAGTGAAACTTTGATACATGAACTTTACAAATTTATTATGCTAGAAAATATATTAATATTGAAACAATCCATCTAGTAGATATTTCTCTACAATCTTTTATATAGGAATCTTCCAATAATAATAATAAGCTTTTAGATAAAATTGAATTTCAAGAGAAAGAAGATCATGAAGAATCAGAAGTATACACTTCTAATATATGCATAGAAGACATTTCATCTGAAAATCCAGCTATATACAATATCTCTCAGAAGTATCTTATAAAAAACCTGATAACTCAAATGTAAGTGTTTTACCTAAGGAATAAGAAGCAATTGTACAAGACCTTTTGTACGAAAATAAAAATGTTGCTGAAAGCATCTTCAAATAA
Source organism: Acaulospora colombiana (assembly GCA_910592055.1). Lineage (NCBI taxonomy): Eukaryota > Fungi > Glomeromycota > Glomeromycetes > Diversisporales > Acaulosporaceae > Acaulospora > Acaulospora colombiana. The sequence goes on along the minus strand of CAJVPT010001679.1, from coordinate 1,049 downwards.
AAACAAATCAGTGATCTGGGAAGAACCAATGTAATAACCTATACCATTGATGCTGGTAATATGAAACCAATCAAACAAAGAACATATAAAGTCTCTTCTAATCAATTAGAATTCATCAAGAAAAAAATCACAAACATGTTGCAAAAAGGAATTATCAGCCCAACTACCAGTCCCTATTTTTCTTCTATAATAGTAGTACCAAAGAAAAAAATAAGAAACAAATTTTGTTGACTATAAAAAGTTGAATAAAGTCACAGAGAAAAATGGCTATCCTAAACCAGTGGTAAATGATCTCCTAGAAACTTTTAGTGATGTTAAATAGTTTTCTTGCCTTGATCTCGCAAGTGGTTATTGGCAAGTAGCTATAAATAATGCAGACAAAAAGAAAACTGCTTTTATCATGAAGTTTGAACTCTATAAATTCAATATTATGCCATTTGGATTATGCAATGCTCCTGCAACCTTTCAGAAACTAATGGATAAAGTCCTTGGCCTATTCAGAGAAAAATTTATTGAAGTTTATTTGGACAATATACTATCTTTTTCAAAATATTTGAAGACTATTGCAAACATGTCAACATCATTCTAGATGTCCTTAGGCAAGCCAATCAGGGCAACTCCTAAATTTAAACAAATCTAAAGTACCAGAATGGTGTCAGATTATTCAAATCACTAAAAAATCAATCCCAGGCGAACTCCGGAATGGTTCACTACTATATAGAATAAACTTAAAACAATATTGGAAACTAAAGACCAAGCAAATACTGATACAACCAAAAATATCTTTACACAAGGTACACTCTTCACTGACCTTCTCTCTTCCAGACATTATCAGATATTCAGAATAAAAAAAGGCAATCTAACTATTGAAAAAAGACAACAAAAAATAGATAAAAATACTACCAAATACAGACACTATATATGGAATCCAGAAAGCTTACCAATAGAGCTTGCGAAGGATACACAATAAACAGCACAGAAAATCAAACTGGTGAATGTAATTTCACAGCCACTAAACAACAATCTATCACAAAACCAGTCCACAAAAA
>CAJVPT010001678.1:0-20313 GCA_910592055.1 Acaulospora colombiana | reverse complement strand
TCGCAAATTCTGAAGAAAAATGCTTTAACTATATTATTTTAAAGTTGGTATGTTTATGCAAGCATAGTTTCAAATTGTTTCAAATACTTACGAAAAGTGCTTAAACTATGTCATCGATCGTCGATCTTACAGATAAGTTTTCACAAGACTATTTCTAAATTTGTTTAGCAAATTCCGAAGAAAAATGATTTGACTATATTATATTTATGATATTGTAGATGGTAAGTTTATGCAGGCATATTTTTAAATTATTTCGAAATTCTTACGAAAAGTGTTTTAAATATATTATCGATCGACGATCTTATAGGTAAGTTTTCACAAGCATATTTTCTAAATTTGTTTAGCAAATTCTAAAGAAAAATGATTTAACTATATTAACTTTATGATATTGCAGATGGTAAGTTTATGCAAGTATATTTTCAAATTTTTTCGAAATTCTTACGAAATTGCTTTAACTATGTTATCAAAAGTCGATCTTATAGGTAAGTTTTTACAAGCATATTTTCTAAATTTGTTTCGTAAATTCTCAAGAAGAATAATTTTATATTATCATATAGGGGGTAAGTTTATGCAAGCATATTTTAGAATTGTTTCAAAATACTTATTAAAAGAGCTTTAACTATGTTATCGATCGTCGATCTTATAGTTAAGTTTTCACAAACGTATTTTTTTAAAAATTTTTCGCAAATTTTAAAGAAAAAATATTTAACTATATTATCATATAGTGGGTAAGTTTATACAAGCATATTTTCAATTATTTCTAAATTCTTATGAAAAGTGCTTTAACTATGTTATGGATCGTCGATCTTATAGGTAAGTTTTTACGAGGATATTTTCTAAATTTTTTTTAGTAAATTCTGACGAAAAATGATTTAACTTTATTATCTTTTGTCGACTTATAGACTGTAAGTTTATACAAGCATATTTTCAAATTGTTTCGGAAGTCTTACGAAAAGCGCTATAACTATATTATCGATCGTCGAACTTATAGGTAAGTTTTCACAAGCATATTATTTCGCAAATTCTGAAGAAAAATTATTTAACTATATTATAATATAGGGGGTAAGTTTATGCTAGCATACTGTATTTTCAAATTATTTCAAAATTCGTACGAAAAGTGTATTAACTATGTTATCGATCGTCGATCTTATAGGTAAGTTTTCACAAGCATATTTTCTAAATTGTTTCGCATTCTGAAGAAAAATGACCTACTGTATATATATTATCTTTATGATATTGCAGATGGTAAGTTTATGCAAGCATATTTTCTAAATTTGTTTTACAAATTCCGAGGAAAAATGATTTAACTATGTTATCATATAGAGGGTAAGTTTACGCAAGCATAATTTCAAATTGTTTCGAAATTCTTACGAAAAGTACTTTAACTAAGTTATCTGTTGTCGATCTTATAGGTAGGTTTTCATAAGCATATTTTTTAAATTTGTTTCGCAATTTCTGAAGAAAAAAGTATTTAACTATATTATCTTATAGTTGGTAAGTTTATGTAAGCATATTTTTAAATTGTTTCGAAATTCTTACGAAAAGGCCTTAACTATGTTATCGATCGTCGATCTTATAGGTAAGTTTTCACAAGCATATTTTCTAAATTTATTTCGCAAATTCTGAAGAAAAATGACTTAACTATATTATCTTTATGATATCGCAGATGGTAAGTTTATGCAATCATATTTTCAAATTGGTTCGAAATTTTTACGAAAAGTGCTTTACCATGTTATCGATCGTCGATCTTATAGGTAAGTTTTCACAAGCACATTTTCTAAATTTGTTTCGCAAATTATTAAGAAAAATGATTTAACTATATTATCTATTATCGACTTATAGACTGTAAGTTTATGTAAGCATATTTTCAAATTCTTACGAAAAGTGCTTTAACTATGTTATCGATCGTCGATCTTATAGGTAAGTTTTCACAAGAATTTTTTCTAATTTTATTTCGCAAATTCTGAAGAAAAAATATTTAACTATATTATAATGTAGGGAGTAAGTTTATGCAAGCATATTTTCAAATTGGTTCGAAATTTTTACGAAAAGTACTTTAACTATGTTATCGATTGTTGATATTATAGGTAAGTTTTCGCAAGCATATTTTCTAAATTTATTTCGCAAATTCTGAAGAAAAATGACCTATCTATATTATCTTCATGATATTGCAGGTGGTAAGTTTGTGCAAGATATTTTCAAATTGTTTCAAAATTCTTATGAAAAGTACTTAAACTATGTTGTCGATCATCGATCTTATAGGTAAGTTTTCACAAGTATATTTTCTAAATTTGTTTCGCAAATTCCGAAGAAAAACGATTTAAATATATTATCCTTATGATATTGCAGATGGTAAGTTTATGTAAGTTATTTTCTAAATTTGTTTCGCAAATTCTGAATAAAAATGATTTAACTATATTATCATATAGGGGGTAAATTTATGCAAACATATTTCGAAATTTTTACGAAAAGTGGTTTAATTATTTTATCGATCATCGATCTTATAGGTAAGTTTTCATAAGCATATTTTCAAATTATTTCGCAAATTCTAAAGAAGAAAATATTTAATTATATTATATTTTAGTTGGTAAGTTTATGCAGCATATTTTCAAATTGTTTCAAAATTCTTACGAAAAGTGCTTTAACTATGTTATCTATCGTCGATCTTATAGGTAAGTTTTCACAAGCATATTTTCTAAATTTGATTCGCAAATTTTGAAGAAAAATGACTTAACTATATTATCTTTATGATATTGCAGATGGTAAGTTTATGCAAACATATTTTCAAATTGTTTCGAAATTTTTACGAAAAGAGCTTTACGTAATTATGTTATGGATCGTCGATCTTATAGGTAAGTTTTCACAAGCATATTTTCTAAATTTGTTTCGCAAATTCTGGAGAAAAATGGTTTAACTATATTATTATATAGGGAGTAAGTTTATGCAAGCATATTTTCAAATTGTTTCGAAATTCTTACGAAAAGTGCTTTAACTATGTTATCGACCGTCGATTTTATAGGTAAGTTTTCACAAGTATATTTTCTAAATTTTTTTCGCAAATTCTGGTGAAAAATATTTTAACTATATTATCATATAGGGTGTAAGTTTATGCAAGCATATTTTCAAATTAGTTCAAATTTTTACGAAGAATGCGTTAACTATGTTATTGATCATCGATCTTATAGGTAAGTTTTCAGAAGCGTATTTTCTATATTTATTTCGCGAATTCTGAAGAAAAATGATTCAACTATATTATCGTATAGGGGGTAAGTTTATGCAAGCATATTTTCAAATTGTTTCGAAATTCTTGCGAAACGTGCTTTAACTATGTTATCAATCGTCGATCTTATAGGTAAGTTTTCACAAGCAGATTTTCAAATTGTTTCGAAATTCTCGCGAAACGTGCTTTAACTATGTTATCAATCGTTGATCTGATAAGGAAGTTTTCATAATCATTTTTTCTAAATTTTTTTCGCAAATTCCGAATAAAAATGAATTAACTACATTATTTATTGTCGCCTTATAGACAGTAAGTTTATGCAAGCATATTTTTAAATTGGTTCGAAATTCTTACGAAAAGTGCTTTAACTATGTTATCTGTCGTCGATCTTATAGGTAAGTTTTCACAAGCATATTTTCAAAAATTTTTTTCGTAAATTCTGAATAAAAATGATTTGACTATATTATCTTATAGTTGGTAAGTTTATGCAAGCATATCTTCAAATTGTTTCGAAATTCTTACGAAAAATGCTTTAACTATGTTATCAATCGTCAATCTTATAGGTAAGTTTTCACAAGCATATTTTCTAAATTTGGTTCGCAAATTTTGAAGAAAAATGTTTTAACTATATTATCATATAGGGAGTAAGTTTATGCATGCATATTTTCAAATTGTTTCGAAATTCTTACGAAAAGTGCTTTAACTATGTTATAATCGTCGATATTATAGGTAAGTTTTTACAAACATATTTTCTAAATTTGCTTCAAAATTCTGAAGAAAAATGATTTAACTATATTATAATATAGGGAGTAAGTTTATGCAAGCATTTTTTCAAATTATTGCGAAATTCTTACGAAAAGAGCTTTAACTATGTTATAATTTTCGATCTTAAGGTAAGTTTTTACAAGCATATTTTCTAGATTTGTCTCTCAAATTCTTAAGAAAAGCACTTCATCTGCTTATATTAATTAATTTTAATGGTAGGTAAATGTAATCAATGTAAAAAGAAGACTTCAAGTTTTTGCTGGTGTAAGCCATGTAATTCATTTCGGTTTGAAGAAGAATTCGACACTGGAAAAGTGAGAGTGAAGTCGTTGACAATTTTATAAAAGAAATCCAGCTAAACGCAGACAGTAGTGATAAGGTAATCGAGTGGATTCCGTATTCAAATTTCAAGGTTGACGAAAATACTATAGGTGAAGGTGGCTATGGAAAAGTTTTTTCAGCAGAATGGACCAAAGGATATATCCTTTTTTGGAGTGCAAAGGCTGAACAATGGAAAAGAAAAGGCGTTACTAAGGTTGCGCTAAAGTGTCTTTACGATTCTAAAGATATCACTAGCGAGTTCTTAAATGAAGTGGTTATAACTTTCAAATAAATATGTACACGTTTATATTAAATTTGAATTAAATCTGTTTATTATGCAGATCAAAAATAACCTTAACTGTGCTGAAGAATATTCTCGAATCACTAGATGTTATGGAATTACACAACATGCAGAAACGAAGAACTTCATGATGGTGATGCAATTAATGGAAAATAATAGCCTTGGAAAGAATTTAGCAGAGTTCCGAAAGATGTCGTGGAAAGACAAATTAACCAGTTTAAAACAAATAGCTGAAGGTTTATATCAGATGCACAAATATAAATTAGTTCACCGTGATTTTCATAGTGGAAATATTCTTTTATCTGATATTAGAAAAAGACTATTTTACATAGCCGATTTAGGCCTATCCAAGCCAGTTACGGAATATGGTAATAGCGAAGATAACGGAAAAATCTATGGCGTACTTCCGTATTTAGCACCAGAAGTACTACGTGGTGAAAAATATACAGAAGTAGCAGATGTTTATGCATTTGGGATTATTATGTCCGAAGTGATATCTGGAATTCAGCCTTTTCACAATGTTCCACACGATTATAATCTTGCCAATGAAATTTGCCTTGGTAAACGACCTAGAATTCCAAGAAACACTCCTAAATTATTAGTCGAATTGATGCGAAAATGTTTGGATGCAGATTCACATGACCGCTAGGTTCTTATGAACTGCGAGGTATTTTAAGGGCATGGAGTGATTATAAGGATTACGAAGACTCGGAGTTTTTTAAGCAAATTAAAGAAAATGAAAACAACGCATCTTATTCCTTATATAGCTATGAGGAACTCAGAAAACATCCGTCAGCTATTTATACAAGTCGACTTCTTAGTTTTAAAAATCTTCCGCGGCCCGTAAATTCTGAAATTGAATATCTTGACTTTTAAGTTATTGACAAATCTCTTTTAAAGATAACTGCTGGTATAAATAACTAGTAAATTTGTCGTCTTTTAATCTAGTTTTATTTTATTAACTCATTTGTACTAATATTTATGTATTGGAAAGCACGTAACGCACGATTTTTAATTAAATTTTTATGCAGTAAATGGTTAAGTATTTTATCAATATCATTTATAACTACAATTTTAAATACAATCGATTGTTTGAAATCTAACTAAACATTCTGTTAAAAATAGTGCGTATTATAAAAACGCGGAAACAAAACAATCGAAACAAGTATATAAGATTGATAGGATAATATAATCTTTAAAATAAAATCAAAATTGAACAAAGAAAAATAAAATAACAATTGGACAATGAAAATAAAATCAAAATTGAAGAAAAATAAAATAAAATTAGATAAAGTAAAATAAAATCAATATTGAATAAAGAAAAAAATAAGGGTAGTAAAAATATAATATAAAAGAAAGAAACAAAATTGAAGTAAATTTGAAATTTGATTACGTAATACAAAACATTATATAAAAAAAGAAAATAAAAGTAAATTAAAATAAAAAAGAAATAAAGATAAAAATAAATTAAATATAATATAATTATAAAAAGTACAAAAAATATAAAATAAATAAAATTAAATAAAATAAAGCAAAAAATTTTTATTTGATTACTATTTGATTAAATAGATTACTTTATTGAATTATAGTTTTATTAAATAGATTACTTTATTAAATTATAGTTATAAATAATATATGGTGACTATGCTATTTATTTTAACTAAAAAATTGTTTTCTTTATAATATTAAAGTTAATTTACTATTTAGTATATATAGTAGTTTACAAAAGTTTGGGATCATTCAATAGTTTTTTTATAATTTTCCTAGTTTAATCATTTTTTATTTTCCTTATTTCTCATGTAAAAATTCCACAAAATTTATTCTGGGTTCCTAAAGTATAAATTATTCTTTCCTAATTTTTTCAATAATAATTATTAATATGATTCTTTCCCTAAAATTAATTAAAGATCCATGATTTTTTCAGTGATTATAATCTTTTTTTTTCAATAACATGATCCAAATTCTTACTTATTTTATAGTATTCTTTAAGTTTTTCTAGATTTTACTTTTTTCACTCATTCTTTTGTTCCTGTACCTTTTCGAATATTATTTTCTATTTCTCAAGATTTCTTTAAGTTCTTAAATGATTTCAAAATATCTCCAATAATCATAAATCCTATATATTTCCTTAATTTCCTCTTTACAAATTCATCCAGCCATGATTATTTGAACCATTTCTGAATTCCCTCTAAATATTTTATATTTGGTTTCTATAAAAGTTAAATTATTCCCAATTAAACTTTTCAATTCTTTTATTATTTCAAAATATTTTTCAGTATATACAAATAATATAACAAGTTATATAGTTTTTCATCCATTTCTATTATTTTCAAGACTGGTTTATATTGTTTTTTCCAGCTATTATAAGGTTCTATAATAATCCATTATTTTTCTAATTTCTTTAGTAATTGATCCTAATAATGAATTTTCTTTATAATTCTTTTATTCAAATAACTAATCCAATTTTTTTAGGGTCTACATCTTTTTCATCAATATGATTTCTTTCTTTCCCATCAATTTTAAAAAATATATGTAATCTTTCCTTTTTCTTAAGCATTTCTTCTAAATTAGTATCATTATATAAATATGTTTTTTCATTTTCTTATAGAAAGTTCTTAATTATTAATTAATTACTAATTAATCACTAATTAATCATCAATTACAGTGATTGCAGGGATCTGTGCTTGAAATTAATAAAAATCTGATATATTACACCTGTGTTACCTGATATCAACATTATAATATAATCATATTATAATCTTAGAATGCATATTTGAGAACTCCAAAAAACCAGATTACACTTGAGATACTCACATTACCCCTCATGACCATCCAAGTATAAAAACTCAAACTTCAATTTTTAGTAATACAAAATAGTACTTGATTATAGTATCAACAAACATAAAGGCTTGGGCTATGCTCCAAGTTTAATTATTTGAGTTTTATTTTTTAAAAATTTTTATTTTTCTATAAAAAATAATTTTTTATTAAAAATTTTCATTTTTTAAACAGTTTAATTTTAAATAGTATAAAGGCATGGGTTATACTTCAAGTTTAGTTATTTAAGTTTTATTATTATTTTTTTAATTTTATTTTTTTATAAAAAATAGTTTTTAATTTAAAAAAATTTTATTTTTTTAATTATAAATAATATAAAAGTCTGAGCTATACTCTAGGATTAGTTATTTGAGTTTTACTTTTTTAAAAATTTTATTTTTTTATAAAAAATAGTTTTTTATTAGTTTTTTATAGTTTTTTATTTAAATATATAATTTTTATTAATTGTATAAAGGTTTGTATATGCTCTAAAATTAGTTATTTGAGTTTATTTTTTAAAATTGTGTTTAATTTTTATAAAAAATAGTTTTTTATTAAAAAAAAATTATTATTAAATAATTTAATTTTAAATAGTATAAAGGCTTAATATATACTTCAGAATTAGTTATTTAAGTTTTATTATTTTTAAATTGTGTTTAATTTTTATATTTTTATATAAAAAATAGTTTTATATAAAAAAAAATTATTTTTAATTGTTATTTTTAAAAAAAAACTCTTTTTTTTAAAAAAATTTATTTTAATTTTAATTTTTTTACAAAAAAAGATTTGTTTTTTTATTTATATAAAAAAATATTATTTTTATTTTTACTTTTTAAAAAAAAAACTCTATTTTTACATTTTATTTTAAAAAACAAAGTTTATTTAAAAATTTTTTCTCATTTTAAAAAAAAAAAATTATTTTTTCTTTTTATTAAAAAAAAGTTTTATTTTTATTTTTATTTAAAAAGAAAAGTTTTAATTTAATTTTTATTCTAAAAGACAAAAGTTTTATTTTTTTAAAAAAAAATATATTTTAAGAGAAAAATTTATTTTTAAAAAATATTTCTTTTTGATTTTTATCTAAAAGATAAAACTGGTTTATTTTTTATTTTTATTTTTAAAAAATAATAATTTTATTATTTTTTAAAAAAAAAAATTATTTTAAAAGAGAAAAATTTATTTTCAAAATTTTATTCTTTATATAATATTTTATTTATTTATAATTTTTTTAAAATTTTTTAAATTTTATAATTTTTTTTATTTTATAATTTTTATAATTTTTTTTAAATTTTTTATAATTTTATAATTTTTTTTATTTTATAATTTTTATAATTTTTTTAAAATTTTTATAATTTTATAATTTTTTTTATTTTATAATTTTTATAATTTTTTTTATTTTAATTTTTATTTAAATGAAAAAAAAATTTATAAAATTTTAATTTTTTTTATTTTTTTTTATTTTTTTTAAAGAAAAAAAAATAAAAATTGATTTACATTTTTTATTTTTATTTATAAAATATTTCTTTATATACAATATAAAAAAAAACTCTTTCTATTGATCTCCAGTTTTCTTAAAAATTTCCTTTTTTGGTAATATTTTCGGAAACCAAAAAGCTAACCTTCAATTTCTAAAAAACACATAGTCTAAAAATAACAATAGCTTGCCACTAAGTTTCAAAATTACTATACTTCTTTATAATAATAATTACAGGATAAGTATCAGAGAAAACACTATCACTGTATAATTTTTTTCATAAAGAAAAGAAAATCCCAAGAAAACTGATTTATAGTAAGCTCTTGCAGGCTCAAACTCAACTCCACAAAGTTCTCAGTCAGGTCATTACAGATTAACACCTTTCTTAACATTAAAAGAAGCACTATAAGTAATAACTTTAATCAATAAATCAGTTAAAGCTCAGAGCTTACAACACTTAGAAGAATATTCAAGTCTTAATTACTCAATAGTAGAGAGTGACATAAACAATACAACAACATTCTATATCTTGGATCATATAATGCAAACACATCATATTTGCTAATTTGAATAGCAACACACTTATGTGTCTAATAAACAACCTGTTTACATGTTTTTGCATTATATTTATACATAATAATAGTTATCAATAACACAATAGATTTAAAAATAATAATGCAACTTACAATTAACAGATCAACACCTTGTTTATATGTTTACATTTCATACTTATATGTAATAAAAGCTATCAATAATAACAATAGTTCTAAAAATAGTAACATAGTTTACAATCCAAAGATCAATACTTTGTTTACGTATTTATACTCTATATTTATACATAATAGTGTCCATTAAAATACAATAGATCTAAAATAGTAATACAACTTACAATCAACAGATTAACATCTTGTTTACATAAACAAGAATAAATAAATAAAATAAATAAATAAACAAACAAGTACTACTCAAATAAGAAAGAAACAATTATTACAAAACTTAACACTATCTAAAACAACATTTGATAAAACATATCAACACCATATATAGTAACCTACTTTACATATCATATGATCAACATGTCTATAAGAAAATACAAACTCTTACAGGTCACTAAGAAAAGAGAAACACATATTATTAAAACTTTAATTCAACTAATAAATAAATATGATCAACAAAGAAAGTTATTGGCCTTACAAACCTTCTTGAATGTCACTTCAACTCAAAAAACTATCGCAAAACTAGTTCCAGATCCAACTAGATACTCAATTATTAATAGTATTATCATTAGAATTCTGGATATTAATTACACTACCTTCATCAAGCCAATGTTCTTAGACAACATATCCTTTACTTATGGACCCCAAGACAAGGAAAAGAAGAAGATCTTCTAGCTCTCTTTTTAGAAGACAAATACCTGAATATAATAGAATAGGCAAAACAAATACAATACACCTTATAATAATTGCCAACAAATCAGTCAATAATTGGAAGTGATCTTCCTATTAACAACTTACCTGATAAGGTAATGGCCATAAAAATTCAGTAATCATACCAATTGTAATCCCAATTGTTACTGAAGTCGAAATAGGAGACAAAGAACTAGAAAACAAAATTGAAATGAAAGTCATCGATGAAAAAATTAAAGGAATAATATTGCTAAATAGCAAACATATAAAACAAGAAATAGAAAAACATCTAGTATTAATCCATACCACATCAAGGAAAATAGAGATTTCAAAATAGATATATTTACCTCAAGACTTACAGGAGAAACTGAAATAGAACAAATAGCATATCTTCAAAATATATTAAGCTTACCAAAAGACTCTTACTCCTTTAAAAAGAATTTATTAATGGCAATGCCTGGATAAAATTTTATTGTGAAGAGGAAAAAGACACATTAAAAACCTTGAAAAAATCAATAAAAAGAAGAAAAACAATTTTACCATAATACTCCTAGAAATAGATAAATGGTTAAGCCCCAGCCAACCACCAAATAAAAAAGTGTTTTATAAAACAATGAGAGAAAAAGAAACATCACTGGTGATTATCTTAATCATTATTAACCATAATTATTTACACTAAGAAATTAAGGCAGTCCTCAATTAATATAGACAAATAACAAATATCTATATTTACAACTACTTATAACCACAATACAGAATCAAGGTACATATCATTCCTCATAAACAATATACTGACCTTGAGGAAAAATAGATAATCCACACCGGAATGGAAACAATTAGAGCCATTTTTTCTCAAAATGAATCTGATGATAAAGAAATCAACAAAATTATTAAACAATGCAACATACAATTTTTGTGACTATATGGAGTACATCATACTATTACTATGCTAAATGAGAGGGTAGTCAAATATACCAAGGCTAGAGCATGCTACATTTCTAGAAATCCTTATATACTCAAATGAAGAGACTATGCTGTAATTTGCTTCTTAATAGTACAAGATCTTAACAATGTCTTAAAATATTATATTTGCATTTATGGGTACAAACTTATATAGAGTGTAAAAAAATATTTTAATCAAAACCAAAAGTGTTTACAAGAAAGACAGGATTTCAATGAAGCTGAAAAATCTGATTCTAAATTCATACAGTTAAATAAACAATAAACTGATAGTATGAAAATGGGTCAAACTGATATCAGAAATAATATAAGGTCTAACTGGCATATAATACTAGAGAATGAATCAGAAATTGAGATCAAGGAAAGGATACATCTTGATAAAGAAAAAGAAGAAGCAATCTTCAAGGCAATAATCTCACTGTCAATAAAACAGAGACTCCTAAATGTTTTGCTACTGGTAATAATAGAATCTGTTAATTATTGCAATAGATAAAGAGTATACAACAGATCTGAAAGCCCCTATCCTGAAAGTAAAAGTAGTCAAGATCAATTCATCAGATCCTGGACAATCTCAGTGATTGAACAATAAAATAAATTTAATTGAGAAAAAGACAAGCAATCAAAATAGGGTAAGAGAGAAGCAATGGAGCAACCATTCCTAAAAGTAGCACCAGTTCAATCAAAATATACCAAAAGAGAATCTGATCTACAAGAGGAATCAAGCTCATTCAGAAAAAAAAATACAATCATTAAGACAATAGCAAATATTAATATAACCTTCCCAATACAATATATACCACACTACTTGACAACTTTATCAGCACAATTAAAAAGAATACTATTGAAAAAATAGACAAAGAATAAATATTATATAATAACTATACTATAGACAACTCCACATTAAATGATACTATTACAATTGGAACACATAATATTAGAGATTTCAATACTAGTCTTGATCAATAAAGATTATATAAACTTATACAAGAACTCGATATAAATATTCTGAAGATTGGTGAAACTAAGCTAACAGAAGAAACAGTAAATTTTGCTTTTAACTTATGATAAATACACATGTTCTTCTATAGCTGTAATAATGAAAGACCTAAAGAGTCTGGAGTGGGATTTCTTATTAACAAAAATATTGAGAAAAATCTAAAATCAATTGAGAGAATAGAAGATTACATAATAGGAGCTAACTTTCTATCAACAAGAAGCAAACTCTGTATCTATCAAGTATATCTGCCATCTGGAAAAGCTGAAAGTAGATGGCTATAACAGCTGCTTCAAAATAGAATCTTAGATAAAAAAAGGAATCACATTAATTTATAATCATGGATAATTTTAATGTAGTTATCAATCCAGTAGTGGATTGATCCCTGTCCACTAACAAAACAATTCTAAGATATAGAAAAATTGGGATATAATTCTTCAACTTTCTAGAAGACTGGAATTATATAGATATCCAAAACTCTTGGAAAGAAGAAGTGAATATTTTTTTTTACATGGGTAAACAACTCAGCATAAGCAAAATAGACTATATCTGAATACTACCAAAAATTAATTTAAATAATATATATGAATTTAAAAATATTCCAATAGAGGTACTACTAGATAGTGACTATATCCTTTTTTTAATGAGAATAATAACAAATAATCTGCTAAAAAACTAGGCTCAAGAACAATGTAGAACAAAAGATAAAAATATGCCAGATCTAGCAAATTCTACTACAGAACAATAGGAGAAATTCAAACTCTGAATAGAATTCAAGCTTCTATACAGACCTCCTGATGCAAAACTGAAAATGACTCTCAAGAACTCAAAAAGGCTTGGCAAGAACTTAAAACTATAATTATCAAGGATGCATACAAGTGCCTCAAGAACAAAAGAGTCTGCTCCACTCTCAGCAGAAGAAAAGAAGTTAAAATGGAATCAATAATTTCAAAGAAGGATTTTGAAGCATATAGAGAAGCCAATAAAATTCACTTTCTTCTAAAGAAAATCCAAGTTAACTGGAATATGAAGACCACATAAAATATGAAAAATATAGAAAGGGCCATTCAGAATCTACAAGGTACTTATGAATCCCTTGACAAAGAACTAGCACCTTCTCAGTCACAAGAAGAAATCCCAGAGCAATTGAGGAAAATTACTAAAAGAGAATGTACCCTTAGAAGGATATACAAGAAAAAAGAAAGTCTTCATATCAGAAACCAAATCAAGGAGGCTCTGGATAGCAAATGTGATGATCTTAGATCCAACCAGAAGTGGATGCTGGGCTCAGTTCTAAACTATAAAAAACTAAGAATTATATTAGATTGGATGCTAACCACAAATTAGGAAGAAAAAAAATATATTGTTACTAACCCTCAAACTATCAGAAGCAAGGTTGAAAAATATCACAAAAAGGCATTCAAAAAGAGAAATATCAACTTTGATAATCTAGACCCCTCCTAAAAAAAAGAATACCAACCCAAAGAATGGATCAACCAAATATAATATTCACCTTTAATAGAAGAAATCAAAGTAGAAGAGCTCAAAGCTATTTTGCAATCTCTCCCAAACAACAAGACTGCTGGCTTCTTATACATCAACTATGAAATGCTCAAATATTTAGGGATCAAAAAAAAGGAACTTTATGGTTTTTTTTTAATAAAGTTATAAGCATAGGTCAAATACCCAAGAAACAGAAAAGCAGTAACATCTATTCCATTCCCAAACCCAAGCCTTGAAAATGCAATCTGAGTAATAAAAGACCTATCATCCTTTTGGAAATAGCTCGAAAATGCTTTACTAAGATCCTTACCAACTGACTATCAGCTATTTGCAAGCAATACAAAATCTTAAAAGGACCAAACTTTGCTGGGCTATAGGAGAGAATATGACAAAGCCTATTTACCTGCTGAATAATATTTGTGAAGAGGTTAAAGAAAAAAAAAAGAACCATAAATCCTATTTTAAGATACTGCAAAGACATATGACACAATATCCCTATATATGCTTAAAAAGACCATAGATCAAATTTGAATTCCTACATCTATTAAAAAACTCATAATAGAGCTCTTCAAAGATAGAAGCTGTAATATCATTCTTCCAAATAAACTATTTAATCCAATAGTAGCAAGGGATAAAATAGATCAAGAAGAAATAATTTCTCCATTATTATGGAAAATTTTCTACAATCCATTTTATGCAAGATCCAAAACAATAGCAACCTAGGTTATTTCATGGAAGAAGAATAGTCTCCCAACTTTAGTAAACTTGAAGAGAAGATAAAGCTCTCCTTAAGACAGGCAGTAATTGCCTATATAGATAATACAACATGAATTGCCAAATCCAGGGAAGACCTGAAAAAGATCCTAAAGTAAGTGAAAAAGTTCCATTTAAAAAATGATACTCAAATCAATGTAAAAAAATCAATCCTCCTTACTATTAACTGAAACTTATAAGTCTCTAGAACTGTTCAGAATGGAACAAAAAATACTATAGTCCTTTAAATTAATAAGGAGGATCAGGCAAATTTCTTGATATTTGGCTAGAATCGAGACAAAAAAACCAGAACACTATCTTTCTTATAAAATCAAAGATCAAAATAGTAATCCAGGCAATAATCAAGAAGAAGTTAACAGAAAAATATATAGATATGTTATCAATTGAGTCCTGATTCTATGAATATAATATAGAATACAATACATGCACCTGAGTGAGAAAACATGTAATAATCTCATAGCCATGTTTAAGAAAGTATTTAAGAACAAGACCCTAGTCTGTGAAATTATTTCAAACAGTTTATTTACAACAAAGGAACATATAGCTAAAGATGGTCCCTAAAGGGGGAGGCAGGGACATAAGTCAAATGTCCCTCACTAGGAAATATTAAAATTTTTAAATTAATAACTATAAAAAAACTATCCATAATTGTTCTCTATTATCCAAATCATTGATTTGTAGTATTTCCTGACTTTTGTCCCTATTAAAGTGAAAGCTATGAATTTTGTCCCTCAAAAAGGGACATAAGTGATCTGCAAAATTTTATATGGTAAATACTTTAGAAACCCATCATTTGTTGTGTCTTGATTTTTCTTTGATAATGCGAGTGGTTGTAAATATGGATACTTAAGACCTTTTCATATTTCTGTAAGGCAGCTTTAATTTCTTGATGAGTATGACTGCAATCAAAATCAATTAGCATAGCAACCACTGTTTTGTTTTCTTCTTTTGCTACCTCTTGTTTAAAGAACTTCTTTTCTAATTGTAAGAATGAAATTTCCCATTTTTCAGCTTGTATAAAAATCAAGGTGAAGTTTTTTCCTTTTTTTTTGTTAATTTTTTCTATATATTGTAAAGCATCTTCAACTTCCTCAAAAGTAAAAGTTGTTCAGACATTACTATTGTAAAAATCTTTTTTTGAATGGTAACATATCTTTGGATAAACTTAGGGCATCTTGGAGATAGGCTATTCATTTTTTTTCTGCATCTCCTGATATTCTAAAGATAAGAATTCCAATCTTGAATTTTCCTCTTTTAGTGATATAAAATGGATTTAGGCTGGATGGCTTGAGTCTATTTCTTGTATTGTAGGAGGTTTGTTTTATTATATTTTCTTATTCAACTCTTTCCTGAATATTTTCCATTTCAAGTTCTTCTTCAAGCTTTTCTTCCAGTTTTTTGTCATCCATTTCGATTTCAATATTCTTTAAAATTTCAATCTTGATAGTTAGTTGAATTTCAATGTCCTCATATGAGAAGATATTCTTATCTAAGGTTGAATTTTCTATTATAGAGTTTGTGAACTCACTCTTTGTCTGGAAAGTTTAAGGGATATGTGGGGATAAACTATTTGTGACAGTGTCTTGTTTCAAGATACATCTGACTTTTTCCTTCAGAAATAGTGCCCTAAGATCTTTTTTTTTCTTTAATCTTGTTTCTATAGATATAAGATATACTGTTTAAGAACCTTAGCTTTAATAAATGTAGTTGCTCTATATTTAGGATCTTTGCAAGAATATTATCAAGTATCAAGTATTCTACTAGTTCTGATATCTAATTAGTCTTGTCTTGTATGATGAGAATATTGAAAATAATTTGAGTAGCCCATGTTTCTTTCCTCTGATCATGCTTTTCAGCAATTTTGACTATTGTATTGAGAATATAGAGCTCTTTCTTCTTTGCAATTTGCATAATTTTCTATTTCTTTATTATATTGATCATGTTAAAGGAAAATAAATTGTTGATTTGTTGTTTTGTTTTCCTTTTTTATTTATTTATATTTAACAAGGTTTGCAGAGTTGCTTGTTTATTGTTTTGTTTGAAATATTGTTTACTTAGATGAGTTGTTGATTCTTTCTACTTTGATCTGCTTGTTTACCAAAATGGTTATTGATCTTCTTTGTTATAAAAGATAGACCATTTGTTTGTAGATACTTGATGAACCTTGCTGTGTTGTTTTGATACTAACTTTTTTTATGCATATGTGTTTGTGTAACTTGTTTTGTTGTTTAGACAGGTGTGTATAGAATCAGGGTACTCTACTGTTTAGTCCTTGGGAGCCTTTGATGTTCTTCTGGGCTTTATAAACTTTGAATTTTTCTGATTTATTGATGAGAACTATTGTTGATAAAGTTTCTTCTAGTGTCTAGAAAGGTGTAAACCAACATTGGCCTGGCTAGAATCTTAAAAAGTTGATATTGAACTTTCTTAAGCTTATTGTGAATCAGTTTGTAGATGTGTTTTCCTTTCCTTGTAAAATAAAGTAAAGTAGAGCTATGATGATATTGTGTTGTCTATACTTCTTTTGATAATTAGAGTGATCTTTTAGGGAAGTGGCTGAATATTGTAGTTTGTTGTTAAGTCTCAGATCTTTGAAAAATAAAGTGTTTATCAGCTAACTTCTCTTTTTCAAAAAAATTACCAAAAAAGAAAATTTTTAAGAAAAAAGGGGATTAGCAGAAAGTGTTTTTTTTTTGACATATATACTTGTTTTTTTTTATATTTTATATTTTATATAGCTATTTAATTGTTAACTTTAATATTGTCGATTCCCAGTCACTTCGACTAATGATCCACAGTTAATCTCAAGTTTTATATTTTATAGCTACAAGTAAGCAATACTTTGTCAATACTATATATGTTGTTGCTATTATTTTATTATTGCTAGTACTAACTATAATATTTGCTTTTGTTTTTCAGTTTTTTTAACCTCAACTATAATCGATTACAAGCCTTTAGCTTATACCATAAACAAGTAAGCAATATTTATTGATGCTGTAATATCCTGCTATTACTTTATTGCTGTTAATATTGATCATAACACTATTAAACTAGTATGGATCAAGTCAACAAAAATCTAAAAGCTGCAAGAAATTACTAATTCTTTTCTGCAAAGAGTGAGTAGAGAAAAATTTTAAATCAACATATCCTTTATATATTGTATTGATTAAGCATATTATGTACCTTCAATAAACAATCCTGAACTAGTGCAGGTAGGCCCATGTTGATACAAAATAGTACTTACAAGTATCAATACAACATTGATATTGCCTTCAGAGAGAAATCCTGAACTAGCAGCCTTTGCTTGTATCAGTATTGAGGCAGGAATAATACAGCAAGGATGCCTTGTACTTCCAGTGAGAAACCCTAAACTAGTGTAGGCAAGTTTGTTATCAAATATTACTTGTACATACCAGTTGATACTATTTGTTACCAGTGGGAAACCCTAGGCCAATATGTGAAATTTTATCTATAACAGATTAATTTTGGCTATCAATTTTTATTTTGTATTAATAAGGTACTATATATATTAAGCTAATTTAAAATGTCTCAATTTAAAAATCTTTATTGTTGCTCTCCATTTTCTTGTATCACAAAAATATGATGATCTAATAAAATATATTATATTTTTAAATAAATCGATACATCACTTGTTAAATGTTTATCTAGTTATTTCTAATCCTAATATCAATACATATTAGAATATAAATATAATAAAAAATACTTGTATATATTTTCAAGTTTATTAACAATAAAACAATACCAAGTCAATTAATGGAGGAATTTTTTGAGATTCTTGGTTACTTGTGATAATTATTTGAAAAATGTTGCTACTGCTTTAAGGATCAATATTGACAATACAAAAAAATCCAAAAAAAAGATCCATAAAAATTTTTGCAATTTTTTTGAAACTGTATTAACTTAACTAAATTATAGGTCAGGGAAAATTTATTAACTCAAAAGTATCTTGAGAAGATACATGCAGTAAAAATTATATATATTAATTCCCTATCTAATTATGATGAAAAAAAAATAAAAAGAAAGTGAATATTTGAAAAAACAAATCCTTTGCCTTCCCATGTAACTGTAATCGATACTACTTCCTGTTTTCCAAGAATAATAACAAAAATAAAGAAATAATAGTTTATTATAAAGTTTCCAACAAAGTAATACTGATTGTATACCAAAATTATATCAGTTCTAATATATTTGAACCTATGAGAAGTACAATTATTGATATATTTGTTTTATGCTACCCAATTGCTAGAAATCAAAAAATTAAATCAAGGTACCTTAAAAGCTATAGAGTATATATTTAACTAAACATAAGTTTTTAATTTTTAAAACTTTATTAATGTTAATGTTTGCAAGTATCTTTTGACAAGAAAAAGTGAAATATTTATCTATATGCATAACATACCTGTTGAATTATAATGGTCCAAAAGGCAATATTTGCAAGAAGAAAAAGTTATAATAATGAACAGTTTCTTTTTAACTATGTTATGCATATATTTCCTAAAGATATAATCTCAAATATACAAAAAAAAAAAAAAATAGAAGAATATGATCTACCCCAGCTAGATAATAGCAAATATGGTGCTACCAATAAAGGAATTACAGTTTCTTTTGCTAATAAAAAATATATTTAAATTATTCTTTAGGTCTATGTAAGGCCTATATAACCTGCATATATAGTAAATTTGTCATACTGACTTCAATTTTTTGGACCATGCTGTTGTAGCTACTTGCCTGAGAGGAATATGACCTATTAATGATAAAGAATTTGCCTGCAGTGAAGAGGTTTTTGATGGAGGCAACTTTTATATAGTTAAATGGAAAATTAAATTAAAATAACAAATATTTTTTAAATATTTTTTTTTTTTTTGCCCTCTGTCAGACTAGTTACGTATGCTTTATTAAACATTTGTAAGCTGTACATATAATATGAGATGCTAAAGCTAATTCTTTAACTAACTCACTTGTCTAGGTTATTTTATCCTTCTAAGTGCAACTTCAGAAGTAATTTATTGTTTCATTAGAAGTTCAGGTGAACACCCTTCCAACTTCTAACATTATTGCCTGCAGATCATTACTGCGGATCACTTTTCCAAGTTCTAATAAAGATTAAAACCCAACCATTTCATTCTATACTTTACCTTATCTCACAGGACCTGTTTGAGCATTATATTTTCTACTTCTTCTTCCTTTAGTGGTACTTGACATGGCTGATTTCCTGGTATCTTAGCCCTGTTTCTTTGCCTTTGTAGGTATGTCGATCTTTTGATTTTGTCACCTTTGTTAATTTCTAATCTTCTTTCCCACTCTATTACTTTTTCACATCTGATGTTTCAAATTTTCTTTCTAAAATAGTTGTGTATTTTTTTCTGTATCTTCATTATCCATTTTCTTGCTTCTTTACTGATTCTTTTTCCATAGTATATTGAGTCTGCTATCTCATCCATTGGGTCTTTTTCTATTAGTCCCATGCAGAAGCTAAAAATATTCTGATCAATATTTGAGATCCTTTTTACCAGTTAAGCTATCTTCTTATTTATTTCTCCTCTTTCTATTCTATCATCAACTGCCAGACTTATTTCTTTTTTTTCTGACTTCTTTTTTCTATCTGCTAGAAGTTTGTTGAAACCTTGCATCATATTCTCTATATCTTTTTGCCAGATTTCATATCACTGAGTTTTATATACTGAACATTCTAGCAAGTGTTCTATTGTCTCCTCTTGTTGTCCACATGCAAGACATTTTACTTGCTTATATAAGTCT
>CAJVPT010001677.1:0-20314 GCA_910592055.1 Acaulospora colombiana | reverse complement strand
TACTTTTCTAACTAACAATGGGCTATCTACTTTATAATTGGCTATACTAACTCTAAGCTTTGCTAAACTTTCCATACCTTTTCAGATACACATAGTTCTCTTATCAGTACCCGAGCCTTATCTATAGTTTCTTACTTTGCAACACTCAATTTTTCATACCAGATTTTCAGGTTTTTGGATTCTAGACCATTACACGTAAATCACGTCACCCACGTGATCCATAACAATAGATTTTAAATTTTTATATAACTTAAAGAAATTGAATTATATTATATTAATATAATATTTTCTAGTAATTATATTTAATTAAAAATTTTTATTGTTTAAAAAATTGAGTTGTCTAATAGTACTTTTATCTTATAATAATATAAATTTATAGGTGTATTCAAAAGTTTAAATCTATTTATTATATTTTTATTATAAATTTCAATTTTAACAGTTTTTAAATCTTTTTTTTTTTAAAGTACTAGCTCATTCCTGCACAAGTTCTAAAACTTTATTAGAGTTAAGATTGGTTCTAGAAACAATTGGGATGAGTAATTACCCATACTGTCTAAGGATTTACAGATCAATGAATAGTACAAGGGGCCTCTATTTACATCTCCCCCAATCAGGATAGGTTAACTATATGACCGTCTAGTGTAGGACTATTTCTTAATTCTAACTCGGCTAAGGTTTTGAAGAGTCTTATATTTCGAATTTAATAAAACGCTTCTCCCAAATTTTTACCTCTTATATTCAGAAGTGGTACTTCCTAGGACCGTGGTCCACCGGATGACTTGTTGTTATCCCTCATGTTATAGGGGAAACTAACGTATCAGGAATTCACCTAAGATACTCAGCATCACCAGTGTTGGAGATTTCTTATACGGAATCCTATTGGCTTCATTAGCACTTTAAATTTTTTCCTGGGACTTGTCATATGTGGGACCTGTTTTGTTACTTGATTGGAACTTGGTTCTGTGTGAAGAACAATGATCCCTTTATTGTTAGCCTTGATTGTCAGGATCTGTCTTATGTTTTCAGTGTTACTTTATGGGCATGTCTTGGTCATTCTATGAGTGATCGGATCCTTCTTCTTTTTCCATCTTTGGAATGATCAGTTCTTTTACTTGGAACCTTTGTACCACTTATTTTGGTCATATTATGGAACCTTGTGTGTATCTTGTCTTGTTATGGCTACGATAAGTGGGTGAGATCCTTCTTTGCATTCCTGTTAGGTACCTGAGATCGGTTGTGTGGAGGGTTCATACCACTCATACTAGCCTTATATAAAGCCTTATATTGATTTGTTATTCTTACTATAGGCATAATAAGCAAACGAGTTCTCCTTGTTGCCTTATAGAAAACTTGATCATCATCATGGGGGGATGAGATCTTCATACCACCTTGTGACTTAATTTTTCACTTGGTTCTCATATGGTATTGAACTCTGGACCTTGTGATTGCGACCTAGGAGTACTACCACTGTACTATTGACCCACAAGTCTAACAATTTTTAAATCTTTAATTATATATATATTATGTCTTATATTAGTTTTATTTCTTATATTTTTTAAAAAAAATATTATATATAATTTTTAAAAAAAATATTATATATAATTTTTAAAATTTTATTATTATTTCCTTGTTAAAATTTTATTTTTAAATAATTTTAATTTATTAATATTATAAATTATATAATAATTAATAAAAAAATAAAGTATTTAATAATAATAAAACTTTAGAAATTATTTATAAAAAATTTTAAAAAATTAAACAATAAAACAACTATTAAAATATAATATATACAGTATATAATTTTTTTTTTTTTAACTGGCAAAGTCCTGTTATTGAGTTTTTATTTATTTATTAATACAGGCTTATGTATGCAAATTTAATTGCAAGTTTATACATTTATGAAAAGGAAAAAATACTATAACTCAGTATTTTATTATTAGAAACCCTGTGACTTGCTGCAGTCCACCTTGATGGGCACTAGCGTGTCAAGACTCCACTAGCACTAATATTAATTGAAAAGAAAAAGAAAAGAAAGTAATTGTTGTTTAGGGTATTCTTTGTTATAATCTTTGTTAATTCTATGTATAGTTTCCCGAACCTGTCCTTCAAATGTTTTCCGCAATCTATTTGGCTTCTTTCGGGCTCAGGGTCTGACTTGAAGAATTTGATGGCCTGTGTTGTTGATAAGTCTGGACTCTATGGTATATTCTGTCACTTTGTTGTGTTATGCTTGATCTGTCTCTTCCTGCGCTTGAGTTTTTTCCCTATATTTTGACTTTTTTCCCAGTTAATTGTGATATCACACCTAAGTTTCCATGCTTCTCGCTTAGCTTGCCAGAATTTATGTGATGCTTCTCTGATTATATTTAATGCTCTGGTTCTATCTTTTGTTATAGATTCTGTTACTTAAATCATGTCATGTATTATGACTTCCCTTACTATATCCTTCCATTCTACTTGATATTATGCTTTGATATTTTCATTGTACTACTGTGTTATTGATGTTCTTTTCCATTTGTTTTAAATCAGTCCTGTCTGATTATCTTCTGCTCTTGCTGCACTTTCCTCTGTCAGGGCTTGGATATACTCTTCCTGAAGTCTTGTTTGTGCTATTTCACATTAAAAGAAGTAGTTATTTGTTTCTTTATGCTGTTTGCAAATTTTGTATTTGTCATTTGGGTATATATCAGGGTATCTTTTATTTAATTTGTCCATAGTAGGTAGTTTTCCCATCCATATTTTGATTCTGAAGGAGCGGTCTGTATAGTCTCTCATATTAGTTGTTATTGCTATGATTTTGGTTGGCATTAGGAGCTTGGGTGTTAGGGGCCAGTGGATTTTCATGGATTTCTTCTGATTCAGTCAGTCCTGATTTTTGTGTAATGTTTGCCATTTGCTTGTCCACTTATTCTTGAGAATCTGTTTTGTTAGGGGTTTTGTTGTAATGTCATATTGTTTTTGATTCCATCTAGTAAGAATGTTTATTGTTGTAGCCATTCATGAGTTGATTGTTATAGTGTGCTTGGATTTATCTATAATGTTTTTAAATGCCAGTCTATTTACCTTTTCATTACCTGGGATGCCTAAGTGGCTTTTACTTTTATCTAGTTAATTGTCAGTCTTTTGATTTGAATAAGGTCTATGATGGTGCTGCTAAGGATTTGGTTTGTCTGATTTGTTTTCCTGTGGTGTTTTTTTTGTGTCGGAGGCCCTCTTAGCATATTAATTGCTACCTGACTGTCTATGAAGATGGTGATAGTTTTGTTTAAGCTAATGATACTTACTACTATCAGAATACCCATTAGTTCTGTCCTTATGGATGAGGGTGTACTATATGTTTCTGCTTGGAATTCTGCTACTTGTTCTTCTTCTTCCATAGTTATAATTCAGCCTAATCCCATTTTACTTCTTTTTGGATGCCTTGTGAAGAAGCCATCTGTATATATTCTTAAATCATTGAGTTTGTCTAGTTCTTTTACTATAGCAAAAGCTGGTCTGTGAGTTTTTGAAATCCAGTTAGTCTACTATGTATCAAATGTATGATTTCAGAAAGTGGATCTATTTGAATCTGTGATATTCCCCTAGGAATTGTTGATGCTGGTTCCCTTTCTTGGAGTTCTTTCCTAATTCCTTTGGGAGTGGAGCATAACCTATTCAATGTATCCTGTTGTTCCATTGTTTAGTCTTGATTCAGATCTGCCGGTTAGGAGCTTTGGTCTACTATTATATTAACTGTTCTGGCTCTAATTAGTTCTGCTATATATTGGCCTTGTTCTTTGTATTGGTTTCTCAATTGTTGGTTATTTCTTTGACATTCTTTATACTTAAAGAGAGGTGACATTAATAGAAGTGATATTATGTGATTGACTACTATCCTGTTTAAGTCTACCATCTTACTTTTCCTGTATATTATGATTTTGCCATCTGATTCTATAGCAATTTACTTTATGGTTATTGTGGCTATGATGGGAGTACTGGAGTGTTGTTGTGGAAGTTGTTGTTTGTGTTGTTGGAAGAGACATCTGCTATGTTTGTGTATGAATTCAGGTTTGGGTCTATGCATGTGATTTGTCATAAATCCTGAAACTATCTTGAGATCATTCCTTGTCTTTCTTTATTTGTTCTGAGTTGCTGCCATGTAAGGGGTCTTGATAAGTCATCATTAATAAGCTGTTCCTTGAAGAGGATGCCTCTTTTTCTTAGGACTGGTCTGTTTTAATCATACCATTCTTTTAATACAATTTCTTTGATAGCTGTCTTCCCTCCCTGGGAAGTGGTATAGTGTCTGTGATTTGTTATCTCAAATGTAATGCTCTGCACTTTGAGCATATTGAGAATATTATTCATAAGGTTCTGTCATTTTTTTATCCAGATGGTATATTTGTCTTCAGGATAGATGTATTTGACCAATATTGATTTTTGAGTTGTTGTAGTCTGATCTATACTGCTTTGTTGCATGTGTCAAATCTATTGATTCTTTTGAACAGTTGTTCCCATGTAGCAAGACCTGTCAGTTCCAATAATTGAAAAGTTTATATCCAAAGTCTACATGAATGATGGTATTAGGGGCTGTTTTGGGTATGTTGATTTTGTGCTTGAAGATTTGAACTATTTTGCTATTTAGTCAGTCGCATTCTTGTTCAGAGAGAGTCATGTCATTGAGCAGATACTCAATTGTTAGATATAGGACCTGGTTTATTATATAGTATACCTACTTGTCTGTGATTTTCTTCCATTTAAGAAGATTCATTGTATTATAAATCTTTCCTGGATGAGTTGTTTTTGGTGTTGTCTTTTCCCATCTTCTAATACTCAAACTTCTAGGATACGTGCTGTTTTATTTTTTTTAAGAGTGTGACCTAGATTCCAGCCAGTGTGATACCTTGTATCCAGTTTTCCTTGCTTGCATTGATATTGTCGTGGGCTATCCCAATAAGTCTGTCACTAATCGTAGTGCCTCACATAACCCAGACTTCTCAAGAATACTCATAAATAATACAAAGAAGAGAATGCCTCCTATAAAGAACACTTAGGGAAGGCAGAGATATGGTGATTGACTTGGCCAAAGGTAAATGTCTCTTTATTGCATTCTGTTTCTTTGGTATATTATTAACTCTTATCTCTATTCTCAATAAGGGCTGTTTTTCCTAACATATTCAGCTTTACCTTTTTGGCATACATTGGTAAGCTATTTATACTTTTCTATCTAACAATGGCTATCTACTTTATAATCAGCTATACTAACCCTAAGCTTTGCTAAACTTTCTATACTTTTCAATTACACACAGTTTCCTTATCAGTACCCGAGCCTTATTTATAGTTTCTTACCTTGCGATACTCAATCTTTCATGCCAGACTTTCAGGTTATTGAATTCTAGACCATTATGTGTAAATTGCATCACCTACGTGACCCATAACAATACATATTAGTGAGGATTTATCTCTATTCACTTGTATGTCTTTGATGTGAAGGAACTCTGATACTGTGTCAATAATGCTTTGCATATTCGATCTGTTTGGGACATACCAAGTTGTGTTATCCATATACAGTATGCTATTGCTGAGACCATTTGTGATCTGGTATGTTGGGGTGTCCTGAGATTGTTGTCTGTTGTGAGATTGGTACTCCATGTCACTTTCATTTTGTATCCCATTCTTTTGTCTTCGATTTCCTGTATTAAGGTAAGGGGTCATAGAAGATTCATTACAAAAGTGGGGATATAGTATTTCCTTGGTTGATCCCATCCTGGACTTTATATTTCTCTGTGTGTCTATATGTTATAATAACTCTATTATGTCTGTCCGTTAGGATATCCTCTATTATACTTATTATTTCTTTTGGAAGCTTAATGTGCTTTAATGCCAATATCATCATGTTTTTATTGATTGAGTCATATGCTTTGCTTATATCTTGACTAAATATTCATACCTCCTTCCCTGCTTCTCTGGCTTCTTCTGAAAGATTGTTCATTATATGTATTAACTATTATGTGCTGCTATCTGAAAGTCCTGCCCAGTTGCTTTCTGATATAATATGATATTGATTTAGTATTGCTGCTATTCTATTATTGAGGATGGACATAAAGACTTTCCTTGTTGTTTCCAGAAGGGTGATTGGTCGCGTAATGTTGATGTCTTCCATCTAGTCTTTAGTTTCGAAATCGAGTAGATTTCTCCTTTTTTTCATTCCTTGGGAACCTTCCCTGTTTCCAAGATCTGGTTATAGATTGTTTCTAGAAGTAAGATTCCCTTGGGGCCAAGATTTTTTAGCAATATGTATGGTATCTTTATGGGTCCTGGTACACTGTACCTATTTTTGACCTTGATTGTTTCTCTAATTTCTTGAGTCTTGATTTTATCTATGCGCTGGTTGTACCAGTTTGGGTTAATGTGTTCAATTGATGTATATCTATTAATCTAGTTGGGGTAGCTTTGCAAATTTGCGGTTTCCTGATGCCATATCCATTTCTCAAAGTAGTTCCTGACTTTGAACTTAATTTTGTTTAGATCTGTAATGATTATGGTCTCTTCTATTGTGGTGTGTTCTACTAATCTGCTTGTATCTATCCTCTTATGTGGCCTATCCAGTATACATCTATCATCTTCTTGGGTTGGTCTTATAGAAGTTTGAAGTATTTTTTGATTCTGTCATTGATTATTTTTGCTTTTTCCCTTCTAATCTCTTGTTGAGCTATTCTGTTTTCTGTCTTCCACAACTCCTGTATTTCCTTTAATCACTAGTACTATTAAACTCTATTGGGATTGTTATCTTGATTAGTTGGTGGGTTATTGATTCTTCTTTCCTTTTTACTAATGGTATTTATTATTTTTGCTATCTTTTTTTCCATTTTGCTGTCTGTTATTTTATTGTTCAAATATCTTTTATATATTCTGTAGGTTTTCTCTATTAGAAGTGGGATTTCATCCTATTCCTATACTTGGATTTGTAAATTGTTTTGATGTTCCTACTCTTTCTTTGTTTTTTTAGATGTTTCTTACTGACCTCCAGGAGTATGTTTTTGAATTGGTTCCAGAGCACTTCTAGAGAAAGGTGACTGTGTGATAGAGTCTTGGTAGCATTTTTCTCCATGGCTTTCTTGAAGTTGTTCCATTGTTTGTTGGATGAGCTCTCATAATCTATTTGTTTTGTATTGTTATTCTTTCTATTTGCCACCTTGTTCCAATACTTGTGTGATATGCTTATTATCATTGTAACCATTTTGTGGTTTGTGGCTATGGTTGAGGTTAGTGATATGTACGTTACTTTTCTGATGTGTTGGATCAGTGGTCTCAATACCCATATGTAGTCCAGTCTATTGCCGTAATTACTCTTGCTTCTGTTGTATGTAAAGCTTTTTGTGTATGGATTTGAGTATCTGTATATGTCTATGAAGTCAAGAGTTATCAGCATATTGATTAGGTCTCTGTTATGGGAGCCTGAGTTTTTTTTGTTAGTAATTCTGTCTAGCTTGTCATTTGCTATTTTATTGAAATCCTCTAATACTATTATGAAGAAATTTTTGTTGCTTGCCTCTTGAATGGTTTGTTCCAACCACTTGATCAGATTGTGTTTGTTTCTTGTTTTTGTGAGACTGGCTGGGTTATATATCACTATTACTCTATATTTGATCTTGGCCTTGAAAGCCATGTTGATATATATGCCTCTGTCTTGTCAAGTTCCTGAATTGTAAATATGTGTTGCCCATTCTTTTTTATGATGATTCCAACTCCTGTGCCAGGTTTGTATCTTGTTTCACTCATTGTCCACACTATATACTGTATTTATTCTTTTCTTGGGTCCATTTGTGATAGTATGGTAACCATGTTTCTATGATTCCTATTATGTCGTATTGTTCTTTCTTTGCATATGTTGTGAGTGAAATTTATTTGTTCTCATAATTTATTTCTTTAACATTTATTGTACTGATCTTTCAATTGTTGACTGTGT
This sequence comes from Acaulospora colombiana, assembly GCA_910592055.1. NCBI lineage: Eukaryota > Fungi > Glomeromycota > Glomeromycetes > Diversisporales > Acaulosporaceae > Acaulospora > Acaulospora colombiana. The sequence continues at coordinate 12,366 of CAJVPT010001677.1, read as the reverse complement.
TGTTGTCCATGTGTGAAGTGTTTATTAGGTCCATTTGTTCAATTTGATGCTTTGGTATTAAAATAGATATATTGTTACCTATTTTACTTATCCCCCTTGGAATTATTCTAAATATTTGTTTTGTTATTTTATTGTGATGAGTTGGGTCCTGATGGACTTGCCGGTTGTGATAGTTTAAATAGGTTAATTGCTTCCTACATGTGGAACTCATTTTGTTGAGCTGTTTTTGATATGCTTTTTGTGATACCCTGATGTCTTGGATGCTGGTGTTTGAGGTTGTTTCAGATATAGATTTGTCTATCACTGGTGTCTCTTCCAATTCTTCCATGAGTTCATTGATGCTTTCCAGATATTTGTTGGCACATTCCTGTTCTAAGGCATCTACCCTTTCATCTAGATCTTGGAGAAAAACTTTTATTTCTTGGATTTCCTCTTGCAGGAATAAAAGTAGTTCATATAGATCTTTTCCTGCCAGGTGATTGCTTGTGTTGCTTCTAAATTTACGATAATTGCATAGCTTCTGGGATTGTTGTTGTAGATAGAGTCCTTTTGTCTGCAGTTTGGTGGGCTCCTGAGTTTGTTTTCTACTGAGATCTTTGAGTTGTTAGATCAGTTAGTGTGTTGTCTTGCTAGTGTGGCTACTGGTTTTTCTGGACACATAAGAAGATTGTGTTCTGGTAAGCTACAGATAGGACACAGCCTGGTTCTACAGTTGACCTATTGTGTCTGAACATTATCAATCATGGATGCAGTTGTCTTTGCTGCAAGGAGATCTTCCTGTATCTTGTATGTGAGGATAGCAAGTCTTTTGGCCTAGTTGTTGTCGTCATATGGGATATAACATGATTTTACTTTTGTGTTGGGGATGATTACAGCCAGGTCCAATGCTGCAGTATTGGAAGGTAGTTGAGTAAGTGCTGTGCTGAAGCACTCTCTTTCTTTTTAGTTTCATGTGTCCTATAGAAGAGAAATATCCTGCATAAGTAGTAACCGCATCCAATTGACCATTCCTGACTGATTTCTACATAGTCTGATGTGTTTATGAAGGTGATGTTGGCTGATTGGAAGGAACCTGCTCTTTGTAAAGTTATATAATCAATGCTGATTTAATTGTCAAAGAACTCTGCTAGATCTGCTTTGATGAAATGTAGTGGGATATCCCATACCCTGATGGTTCAGGACTTGCTGTCGTGTAATCCTGAATAGGCAATCCTTCTGAATTTAGCTATTTCATTGTCAGTAAAGTTGATCTTACATGCCTTGTAAAGATCTTCCTGATTGTCGAAGATGGCTGTGATTTTGGGGGAACTGGTTAGATATTCATAGTGCATATGTTTCAAGGAGTGCAGTCCTACCATTTTTTGTTTAATGAAGTTTATTTTTTCTTCATATGACTGTCCTGGAACTAGGTCTGGGTCAATGAGGGCTTTCTCAAGTCTCTTGGCCTATAAATATGTCACGTCTCTAATTGATTCTTATTCATTTTCTAGTCTCTCCTTTTTGTAACTGAAAGCTATCTGTTCAGTGATATTTAGAGAAAAGTTCTAGACTGGTTGTATAGGAGAGCTAAGATTGCTAATAGTGGTAGTTTTAATAGGAGTTGATAGTCTTGTTTATTCTATTGTTTGTTCTATTGTTTTTATTGGTTCTACTGTTTGAGTTGGAGCCTCAGTATCCATTTCGCAGTCTGGTTTAATTGTTACTACCTTCTCCTTCCCTTTTTATATTACTCTTCCTGATGTCTTCTTCTGAGTAGCAGATCTTGCACTGAGTGGAGTGTATCTAAACTAGGCAGTAGGGATTGTTGCTTTGGGTTTCATGATTTTTCTATTATTCCTTGTCATTCTGTTTTCGTTGTAATCCAATGTTGTTTGCTTGGTAGCACTTCTGGTTTTTTGTGAGATGGCCATGTTTTTCTCACTGTGACTACTTAGTAGCAGGGGACAAGTTGGTTTTTGTATAATTGCCTAATAAGAAAAATTTTTTTCCATTTTTTAAAATTTTTAGGAAAGAATTTTTTTTAAGAAGTAATATATACGGTATATAATTGTTATAATTTTTAATTATATAATTAATAATATAAAATTGATAAAGTTAAATTCAAAAACAATTCTTTCCCGTTCATCTGTGGCGCAGTAAACTGGAATAGGAACCTCTATCTAAAAACATAATATGCAAAGAACAACCAGGAGCGCAAGCTCCCACTCAAGGCCCAACTATAACGAAAATGCACTCTCCAAGGGCGTGGCCAACTCCATTAGAAAAGAAACAAACTCAAAAAGCACAAAGAAACCCAACACCTTCACCAGACCCAACCCTTTCAATATGAACATACTCCTCAGTACCTCTAACAAAGCACCTCCCACTGACTTCCAGAACAATAACACCTTGATAAATACCCAACCTGACAACACTGAATCTTGGAATGAACAAGTTGAGGAAAACCTAGCAAGACAAACCCGGAACCAAACCTCGCTTTCTTTCAGACCCCCTCCAAAGGGAAAGAAAAAGAAATATTCGATAACAAAGAATCCACCATACAACTCAAGAGAACTGACGACTCGACATCGAAATGATGGATGATAGTGAATCCGACCTGTAGGACCTGCAACAAACAACACAAAGTGGCAAAAAGTAGGGAACAGAAACTCTCACCCTCGACCCAAATCTCTCTTCGATCCTCAAACTAGATACGGCAGAACTCAAAGCAAAATTGGTATCATAGCTGACGAAGTCCCTGGTGAAACCATCGATAAAAAGATTCTCACAGTAACCAGAGCCCTTGGATCCCCTGAAGGCCTCCTTAATATCAGAAATGAATCCCATGACAACATCCTCTACATCATAGCTCTCTTTGGCAACAAGGAAGCAGCCCAAACTGGAAACACTATAATACTACCAAACATGGACAACAAGAAACTCACGCACATGGAGATCAGCAGCCCCATTACCAAATTAGAGAATAGTATCAGAGTATAGGACATTTTACTATACACAAAACTCATAGACGTTCAACTCACTTTTGCCAGATTCGGAATGATCACCTACATCACCATGCGAACACAACAAATGTGGCAAACTGACTATCACCTATCAAGACAAAAAGAGCAGAGATCAACTTATAATCCAGGGCAGCACACTAATCAAAGAAGACTCAGTAAGGATCTTCGATGCAACCCTCAATATGGAGCAGATGAAAGATAAGGTCTCCACAGCAGCCAAACTCACAGGCCTTCCCCCTAATACAACAGCCTTCGACCTCAAACATATACTAGAACAAATCAATGGCAAAACTTGTTACATCCCTCGCCGCATGTTATACATCAGGAAAAGATTCACAGTCATCAGCTTTGAAACCAAAACCGACCTCGACAATTCTCTAAACAAAGTATTCACACTAGGAGAAACAGATGTCACCCTCCTTCCAATAACCACTAAACTCTGTGCTATCTGTGACCAGGCTGACCACCTAGCAGTCCAATACCTAGAAAAGAAACATGGCAACAATGGACTGAATACAACAGGAACAAGCCAAAAGATTTGACAAATTATACAACAAATTCCAGCCCATGGGTACCAGAAATATCCGTCAACACACCCCAGCTGCCCCAAAGACCAAAGCTCATGGATCATATGCTGCAGCCCTCCGATCCCACCACCACCACCAACCACAAAGTAATCAAGAACAAGACCTCCTCTCCAACATTCTACAAACCCTCAATACGATCAAGGAAGAAATTGCTGAAATCAAGGAAACCATCTCAGATCTCGACGAATGTATCACCAACCTTGAATACTATGATGAAGATGGCATAGGTAATATGGAAACAGATCTCAAAACACCTTCACCCCCCAACTCTACACGACCATCATCCCCAAACCAAAACCAGGACATATAAGAAACTCAACATCAACTCCACTCCTCCATTAACAAAATGGACCGAAATATGAACACTATCATGAATACAATCTCCACCTTAATTCTGAACAATCCCACCCACCCATTCACTTCACAATAATGGGGAACAACCAAAGTCATCCTGAGAACTTAGAAGCAATCTATGAGCAATCGAATAAGAACCCAACTTACACCATTCCCAACAATATTTTAGACACCTATACGCAAGATATACCTACACCAATCCTATCCACACTGACAAAACCTCCACACAACACTCAGAACTAACAAATCCAGCACAACCATATAACAACCCCGATTACACAAACAAACCTTATCTCACTATCACAACCCTAAACTGTCAAGGACTCAAAGATGAAATAAAACGTTTCATATGAAAGGAGACATGGACACAACAACAATGGGATATTATAATCTCAACTGAAACAAATCAGAACAACGATGAACAATCCTGGAAAGCAAATTCATATACCACCTGGTGGGAAGGCAAAGGCCATGGCACAGGCATCGGTATCGCAATCCAACATAATCTCAGAGACAGAGTCATTAATATTAACAGACACGAAGACAGAATTCTGTATATCGATCTAGCCTTCCCCCCTAAAAAATACATATGAATCATAGGAACATATCTACCTGCCTCACCCAATCAGCAAAAGAGAAGACTAATGCAAACAATAATCAACTTAATCGCAAAAAAAAACAATATGAATTGGCACATAATTCTAGCCGGTGACTCCAATGCATATTCAAACTGCCACAAAAATAAGTACAGCCCTACAAGAAGACATCACTCAAACAAAATTGAACCCTTCTTTGAGAAACTCACCACAATAGACATGATAGACACATACCGCTTCCTCTGCCCACACTCCAAAGAATACACATGGTCTACTAAATGGACAGCCAATTCTCCAAAAAGTAGAATAGATGCAATCTGGATCTTCTCACGCCCAACATGGTGCCCCATAGATACATACATCACAGAACAAAACATAGCCACAGACCACAGGGCAGTCTCAATGCACATAGAAACATGGCAACTTCACACTTCCTCTAAACACTTTCGTCACCCCACAAATGCAACCAGATTCAATTGGGTAGCAACATCGGAACAGTCTTGACAAAAGTTCGCTAAATCCATAGACTCACATATGCCAACCTGGAACCAAATGATGAATGAGAATACAGATTCAAACAAACTCTGGACCATCCTCCGCGACTGGATTCTAGCAGCAGCAAACAGCCATATCGCAAAATATAAAGAAAGAAAAAGAAAAAGAACAAAAAACATTCCTCCACTAAGACCCATACTCCTGCTTCAACTAGTAGAAGCTAGGCACCAACTCAAGCACCTAAAGAATCACAATCCAAAATTCAACCCGTCCATCTTATCATTCCTAACCAAAAGTATTCAAGAATAGATCCCTTCCCTAACAATCAAGGAAAGTGACAACCTGGACTCAATCATCAAAGAAATCGAGCAATGGATCAACACTGAAAAACTCAAACACAAAAAATCCATCGACCAACAAATAAAAAATAACATTCAAACAGCAAGATCCAGATGCCAGAACTGGTTTGACACAAACAAAAAGCAAATGGTCAGATCCCTACTCAACCAATCCAAGTGAAGCATCATAACCAATAGACTTATCAAAAAAATCCAAGATGAGAAAACAGTTATCACAGATCCCATGCAGATTAAACAAACAATCCAACAACATTTTGAAGATTGGACACACCAACATGACATCAAAAATATCGAAGACACCATCTGGAACACAGAATATCAGCCCAAGGAGGACATCAAAGCTAGCTGGTATGACCCCACCACCCACTCCTTTACTCGGGAGGAAATCCAAACCATAATCAACAAAACAAGCAACAAATCTGCTCCTGGCCTATCAAATATACCATACGTCACTTTCAAACATCTCAACAAAAACAGCTTAGCAGGCTTAACCAGATTCTTCAATATAATCCTCAATACAGAAAAGATTCCAGAAGAATGGAAACACGGCACCATCTATCCCATCCCAAAACCTAAAGACTGGGAGCACAACATAAACATTACCAGACCCATAACGCTATTAGAATCTATCAAAAAGAACTTCACTAAAGCCATTTGCACCCAACTATCAAATACACTAACCAAATACCATATACTCTCTGAACAAAACTGAGCTGTCCTATCTCAACAAAGCACCAGGGAACCAATCGCCATCATCAACGAAGTCCTTGAGGATGCTCGGGAAATACACAAATCATGCTATATGCTCTTTCAAGATATGAGCAAAGCCTTCGACATGGTCAACATCAACCACCTAATCCAAGTCATGTAAAAAATCAAAATCCCTACTAAAACTATTAACATAATCCAAAACTGTTTTACCAACCGCGAAAACTCAGTAATCACAAATTTTGGAAACACAGACCCCTACCCCATCCACAAAGACATTGATCAAGGCGATACAATATCACCTATCCTCTGGCACATTTATTATGACCCACTCATCACCAGAATTACCAAGATGCCTGGATATGATCTTCGAACACACAGACAAGATCCTCACAGTCTCATACAATCAAATATAAACATCTCTATAGTAACTTACATGGATGACACAACCTTCATCACCCAAAACAAACAATACCTGGAAGACATAATCAATATTAGCAACTCCTTCTACTCACTAAATGACATCACTGTCAACTCCAACAAATCAGAACTCCTCATCATAAATGCCCAACAACAAAGTATCACTATCAAGGAACATACCATCGACTCGGTCGACAAAAACAATACCATCAGAGTCCTAGGGGTATAGCATGAAATACGACCAGGAAAAAAAACCCAGAGAAACTTAATATAGAAAAAAACCAATATGATTTATTCCATTGCAGAAAGGAAAACAAGTAATGATAAGATGCACAAATATATAATCAACAATGTTCTCTTCCCAACAATCAAATACTTAACTGGAGACTTAGTCCTCAACCAGCTTGAAACTCAAAAAATTAACCGAAGGATCAAAAGAAGCATGAAGTATAAAGCCAACCTCGCAGTAACAACTCTCGACTCCATTCTCTACCTCAAAACAAACTACGGCATCCATGACATCAAACAAGACAACTTCAAAAACATGCAAGTGACCTACAAGATCTCCACATAACACAAAACACTGCAGGACAAATTTGTCGCAACAGGATTCAAAACCTATAATGGCTTGCATGGCAGAAAAACTTCATCTTGAAGAACTACCCACTTTCCTCAAAACAGGACACAATTTCTACCATGATGTCCTAAACAATCTCCAACAAAACCACATAACCACCCTTAACAAAACCAAAGAAAAAACCCCAAGGACCAACTCCATTACATAAGTGAAATCACTGACCAAAACTAGTATCATACACATAGAGAAGCCTTGAGACACCATCGCATCATATACATTGAATAAACCTTAGACACCTTCAAAACCAAGACTTTATTATGGCACCAGGTAGGGGATTACATAACAAACTAAACAAGAGGAAAGAACCTGGATGGTACTTCAACCTCACCTCAATTAGCTCAACCTTCCTCAAAAATAAAAAAAGTCCACAAGACATCAATACATTCACTCAAATCGAATATGCTCCAACTAGTACCAGCACATCAGCCTGATACTCGACAATAATCAATCAACAACTAGCAATAGGGAAAAGACTAAGCAGCAACAAAGAACAAACCAAACTCAGACATTATCAACACACAAACAACTCACCACTCATAGCTTGTAACGGCTGTGACCTAACAAACTCTAAGGATGGCAGGAGCAATATGTGCTGTATTAACACCCAAAATGACAAGCTAGGCAAAATACCAGTTACCAAAACAACTAAATCCAGAACCAACAATGAATCAATAAACATCTTTCACCCACAAATATCACCTGGAAGCATATCCACCTGGTGGCAACAACCCAATGATACCATTGCTGCAGTAAAAATCGATCCAACTCCAAAGCAACTCCTTAAACTCAACAAACTAATCAAAATGCCCAAGACAACCCTTACCCAAATGGAAAACCTCATCCACAAAATGAAACTCCATAACAACCTCGACATATTCTGTGACTGTGCCTTCAATCCAGCAAAAAATAACAAAAACCTGGGAATAGGCATAGTCCTCAAAGACCCCGAAAGCCAACCAACAGAAATAATAATAAGCATAACAGCCCCAGGTCCCAGCACCACTGCAGAACTCCTTGCAATCCTAATCGCTATCAACTTAATCAATTACGGAAGCACCAGCAACATCTATTGCGACTCCTCAATTGCCATCAAAGAAATCAATGAAGCCACAACCAAACCAGTGAAAAAACACAAACATACCATACTAGTTAGCACAATAGTTAAAACAATAAAACAACAACATCTAAATATCACATGGCATAAAATCCAACCAGACAATCCAGCAAAAGAATATCACAGAGAAGACAAGCTTGCCCAGGAAAGCTTAGACAATAACACACCCAATATGACAGGCACTCTCACACATTACATCCCCCAAAAGGAACTTATAATCTTCAAACTCTACAATATTGAAATCCTCAATGATATTAGACAAACCATCACAACAATACAACAGGCACGACACACCTGGGACTGGACCAACTTAAAAAGACACAAATCTTTAACAGACAAACAAAAAAAGGAAACTGATTGGAAAAACTCATTAACGAACCTTCATCCCTCCAATATAAACTCACTACCCTGCAATTCATGGGACCACAGAATCAGAACCTTTTCTATAAAAATATGGAACAAGGAACTACTAACCATGTCCATACTCAAAAAATGACACCCCTGCACATTTACTACTGACATCTGTTTCGCATGCACAGATATAGAGACAACGAACACCCCTTCCTATGTAAGCAACATGGCCTGAACATCAAAGAACTAATAGCCAACATTATTAGCAGAGAAATAGCAGCAAGAAAAGATGGCCCCATCAACATCAACATAAAATCTGAAGCCTCAACCAGCCTCAACAATTATAATACCTGGGACACACTAATCAGAGGTGGAATTAGCAAGAGCATAACCAAACTCATAACACAACACCTGGATACAAACAGAATAGCGAAAACCATCAGAGGTATAATAAATAACATCAAATTTCTTACCTTCAACATATGGGAAGACAGATGCAGAAGGTTTTATAAATGGATCAAAGAAAACGAAATCCTATATAAAAAAAAAACACACACTACAAACAAAGCAACAGTCAAAAATGGCAACATACCTCATACACACAGATGGCTCACACTCTGCTTACTGACATCATCTCCGGCACCAAAACCATCTATGACATCTTTTTGCACGCTAATGGAGTCTAGGCACATTAGTTTCATAAAAATGGGCAACAAGCCACAGAGGGTCAAAAAGATAAACTGGTTTTTTTTAAAAAAACTTTTAGATAGGTAACATAGGAAAATATGTACAAAATAGCTTTGTAATCAAAGTATCATGTATTCTAAAAATCTTAATAAAAGTGGACCTGTTTCATGCAAAAAAAAAAAAATAATAAATAAAGTTAAATTTATAATAAAGATATTGTAATAAACTTAAACTTTTGAAATCAATTATATAGAAATAAAAATATTTATCAATTATAATAACTTTGAAAAAATATATTTTTAACTGTTTCTAATAAATTAAAATTTAGTATAATCTAAATATTTAATAATCTTTTGGTTTAATTAGAATATAAAAAAGATTTTTTAAATTTAATTTAATAATAATAATAATAATAAAATTTCAATCTAATAAAAAATTATCCAAAAACTTATTATTCAAATCTTTTTAATTTATAAAACTTTAAAATATAAATTAACTTAATTTTTTTTGTAATTATCTATAGCTAAACTAAATTATTAATTTATTAATTAAATAAATATATAAGTATATATTTATTCAAACAATATAATATATACTATAATTAAATTATTTATTAAATTTAATTAATTTATTATTAACAAATATCTATAAATTTGATCTTAAAAATAATTTATTACTTTTTTTTTTTAACCCTTTATCAGGTCAGTTATATATACTTTATTAAATAGTTATAGACTATACATTATATATATGATACTAAAGCTAAATTTTTAACTAATTCACTTATTAAAGTTTTTATTCAAAACTCTAAGTATAACTTTGGAAATGATTTGTCACTCTGTTAATAGTTTAGAAAGAAACTCTTCCAATTTCAACTTTATTACCTACAGATCATTATTGTAGATCACTTTTCAAGATTCTGATAAAGATTAAAATCCAATCATTTTGTCCCATACTTAATCACATTTCTTATAAATTCTACAAGATTTTTGTTTTCACTTTTTCTTTTATTTTCTCTTTACCTTGTAATTTCATAATTAGAATATTTTTACAAAGCATTTTATCTTCTTACTTTTTGAACCTTCTTATATTTTGCTCTTCTATTAATTCTTTGTGTTTGTTTCTATTCTATAATTTTTTTATATCTTAAATTTCAAACTTGTTTACAGATCTGATTATGAACCTTCTTTTGTACTCTTAAAATCTATTTTTTTACCTTTGTTTCTATATTTTTATTATGACAATTTAGGTTGGCAGCTTCTTTGATTATATTATTTTCTACTAATTCAGTATAAAAGTTGAGTATGCTTGAACCAGTTTACAAAATTACTTTTATGAGTTTAGAGGCCCATTTATCTATATCATTTTTCTCTTTTCTATTATTAATTAATAGTTATATTTTCTTTTCATTTGCTTCTCTTTTTCTATCTTGGTACAACTTATTGAATTCTTTGTGAAATATTTCAGATTCTTTTTTTCATGCTGTCAAGACCTCATTTTTGCAATTAGAATATTCTAGTAGATATTTGATCATTACATTTTGCTAATTGCATGCTATACAGCTTGCTTGCTTGTATAAGACATATCTTTTTATTACTAACTTGCTTAAGGTAAGTAGTTCATTATTTAATTAGAGAACTTTTTTTTTGTAAATTTTTGAATGAGGTTTTCTATGTGTTGCTATCCTTTAACCTATCCTATATCAAGTCCCATAAATAGATTTGATGTTTTGAACTTAGTGATATTAGTTTGTTTTTATTTTATATTACTATATCTATAACAAGATAGTTAATTTCTTATTGATTTGTTTAATAAACTATCAAATTAAACTATTTATCACATCCTTTTTTACAATATTATTATAGATATCTTTCTTGACTTAAGGCTATTCCACTCTATTGCTGAAAGCTTTAATACTTCTTTAGCCAATCAATCTACTTCTTCATTCCATGAATTATTAGAGTAAACTTTGACTTTAGCTAAAATCAGTTGAATATACTTTTTCTTTATGAAATTTAGCATTATTGTCTATAATAACTAGTTCTTTTCTTTTAACTATTTTTGTGTATCATCTTGGAATCTTTTTTTTTAAGTTTTTTCTATTTGAAGATACAGACTTGACTATCAGTAAAGATTTCTATTCTACTGTCTATTGGAACTACTAAAACTTTTGTAACTAGTGCCACTAATTTTGCTTTTGTAGATGAAAACCAGTTTTTAACTCCTGTTTGAAATTTATTTTCTTTTCTATCTTCTTTAATTTACATCTATACTGCTTCTATTCTTGCATTTTTATTCACATGATTGATTAAAGATCTATCTGAGTAAAAGGTTAGCTTCTCCTATGATTCTTGATTATACTAAAAATTTTTGAGTAGGTGATCTTAATATACTCTATATTTAATATTGTCTCTAATTATTTATTGTTTACAGTCTCCTATTAATATATGTTCTATCCTTTTAATTTGATTATATCTTTGATCTTAAGTTTTTGGAACTATACTTGTTGTTGTTATCTTATTAAGCTCAAGTAAGGGATAAGGAATCTTCAATGATTGTGCTATCCTGATATTTTTTTGATAGTTTAGAAGTGATATAGTATAGATTATATCTGATTATGCTTATATATTGATTTATTTTCTTTTTTGTTATTTAAAGGCATCTTGAGTATTTGATAAGAACTGTTTTTAGACTATTTTCTGTTTCTTGTTGATTAACATGACAGATCATGACTATACTTTGACTATTTTTTCAAATTAGTTTTCTCAACACTAGTTATTGACTTTTTTTTGAATAGCTATTTAAGTTTTCTTCCTTTTGATTTTATCAGGTTTAGGTTTTATATATTTTGATATCCATTTTTCTTTTTATTTCTTTTCCTAGAGTTTTAAAAAGTCTTCTATACTTTCTTTTCTTTCTTTTTTTTTTTTTAAACCCTCTGTCAGGCTAGGTATTTGTGCTTTATTAAACATATGTATGCTTTACATTAAAAATGTATCGCTAAAGCTAAGTCTCTACCTAACTCACTCGTCTCTATTTTAAGAATTATTAAAACT
>CAJVPT010001676.1:0-20316 GCA_910592055.1 Acaulospora colombiana | reverse complement strand
ATTGCACCTCTAATGTAAGCTTCAAGATGTGGTATAGAGTCTAGGTTCAACTCTGCTGGCGTGGGATTCCTGTTGGGGTCTTTTGAGTTTTGTTCCTTGTTTTTTTTTTTTTTTGACTGGCGCAGCCTCGTTTTATTATTTTCTCCAAATTACATATGTAAAAAGTGTTTACAACTATGGTACAGGAATGTATATTCAGTAATAGTAAAATCTGATAAGCTATGTGCTACCTCATGGCCTGTTGCCTCCCCTGAGGGGAGTCACTAACATGCCGAGGTCGTACTAGTTGTCATATGAAAAGATAAAAGTGAAATGATATATGTTTGATATTTTATATATTCATTTATGTAGCTATTTACTATTCTAGTCAAATCTAGTAGTGCTTGTTGTGCTTCGATTGGGTTCGCTTGCTTCCCCTGCTTCCCTGTTCTGTTTTTTACCCATCACTTTTGTTTCTGTGTGCCTTGAGCTTTCCTCTGGTCTTGTGTCATTTCACATCTTAACTTTCATATGTCATATAGGTATTCTTTTCATTTCTTCATTGTGTTTGCGATGGCCTTAAATTTGGCCTTTCTGTCTGTTAGGATCGTCTCAAGTACCTCAGGTATTTCTTTTAGGACCGCTTCTCTTATCAAGAGTCTGAGCTTTCTGGGGTTGTCCAACTGGACCTGTCTGTAAATGTGGTCTTTGAAAGTTTTCCTGTATTTCTTTATAACCTGTGCTGAGGCATTCTTAATTAGGATCCTATAAAAATTCTTCTTTAGTATCTCTGTGCTGTTTTTATATGGGAAGGGATGTGTGGTATCTTCTACTGTTCTACATTTGGTACATTTGTTGTCTCTGTAAGTTGAAGGGAATCGGTTGTGTAGTTTGTGTAGGGTCGGGAGCTCTTCATACCAGAGATTGAATCCAAACTTCCGCATTTGGTGGTCTTGACCTGATGTGATGTATTTGTTCATTCTGGATGGATGTATGGTATTGAAGGTATACTTTCAGTATATATCTCTAATATCTTCCTTTGTGAAACTGTTACGTGTTCTGTTGAGCAGTTTCCACTTTGTCAGCCTAATAGCCTTGTTGACTTGCTTGACTAGGTTCTTTCCTGGGATGTCTACTGTTCTTGTGTCCCATATTATTTCTATAGGGAGTGCCCCCTAGTGCTGTTCCTTAATGTTTGTAATCTTTCAGTTGGGCTTCATGTGTTGTGATATGAGATCAATTCTCGCTAACTTGTCTGCTTCTTCATTGAGAGGGATACTGAGTGTTCCTTTACTTTATGAAGGGTTATATGTAGGTTCTGTTGTTTTCTAATATAATTGAAGGTATTTATTATTGCTTGGTTAGGTTTCCTCTTTTTCATAGGTCTCCCGGGATTCATTATCTCTGTCAGGTTTGTTATTGCTGTTTGGCTGTCAGTGTACAGGTGAGCTGTGATGTTCTTGTTGAAAATACTTATTGCTGTTGTTATGGCCATTATTTCTGCTCTAGTTGAGGAGGCATGGAGTTGGGTTTGTCCCTGGAAGGGATATTCAGTCCCTGTTTCTCCTTTAATAATTCAGCCGAAGCCCATGTGTGACCTGTGGCCATGGTTCGACACTGAGCCATCTGTGTAGATTGTAACTAGTCTCTGGTTTCTTATTTGTTCCTGAATTATGCTCAGGGTGTTCAGTTCTGTCTTGTTGAGGATAAAGAACTTGTTAAGGTCAGTTACTTCCCGGTTGTTATTGTTGATGTGGAGCTGCATGTAGGGTTCTTCTGTTCTTAGGATTTCTGTCAGGTTATTTAGTTCCTTAGTGATAGATTTTGAAGATATTCTGCAGTGTAGTGCAGTTGTGGTCTTGTTCTTGTCTTCATTGGTTGAGATGCTTGTTTGTTCTATTGGAATCTGGATCGTGTGTTGTTTCTTGGTTGAGAAGTTGCATGATCCAGATAGTGTGTCCTGTCTATCGTCCAAATTGCATCCTTTACATTTTTCTAGTGGGGATTGATTTTCTGTTCTTGTGTAATATGTGAGGACTACTGTATTGAGGCTAGCGTTGCATTTCTTTTTACCTATGGCTACTTTGTCTTGTTTTAACGTAGCCCCCCAATGTGGTCAGTAGGTATTGATCTTTGTCACCGATCTCTCTTGATCAAAGGTTGGATGATTCTGTGTTCTGTCTTCCATTCTATCTTGTATACTGGCTATACTTGTAAGAGCTGCTAAGATGTTCCCATACCATTTTGGGCTACCTCTTTTCCTTGTTTTGTTAATAGCCTCCACTTCTCTCCAATGTAGTGTTTTTGTGCCTGCAGAATTGATAACTTGTCTGATGAACATTGGATTGTGTCTTCGCAAAAGATGTCTGTATTGGTGGTACAAGGATTCTGGTATTACTTCTTTGATTGTGTCATCTATCTTTCTTATTCTTTGAGGAATGATGAATCTGGCGTTGAGATGAAATTGGAATCCGTATTTCCTTAGGATCCATAGGATATCATGATCAAGGTTTTGCTCTGCTTTGAGGAAGGGTTGGGTGAGATGTGTTGTTACTGCATTAGTTGACCAGAACTGGTTTTGTAGATTTTGCAGACCCATTCTGGAGATCTGCCCAAGCATTTTCTCGTCCTATATCCTTCCTGTCCAGTTTCTTGCATGTAGCTGCATTTGTCTATCCCAGATATGATTTATGTTGTGTTCAGCATAATTATATAGTAGGGTGTTAGGGAATGTTTGGGCTAGACCACACTTATGTTTGTATCATGTTGCGATTTTCCCCATGAGACGGTTGCATGTACTTTTTGATAGTATCATGTCATTATGTAGATATTCTATACTTGGCATGAGTACGTGATTTATGATGTATCTTATCTTTTTATCTATGATTGCCTTCCATCCTATCAACTTGTATATTTTCTTTACTTTTTCTGTGATGAGCTACTTTTGGTACTCTTTCTTTCCAGAGCTGTCTAGCCATACCACAACATTCTCATTGGTGTACCTGATCTGCTTCCTTGGATGGCTCCTCCTTTGAGGGTTAAGCTATAATCGAAGTCTTCTGGTTGCCCGTTGATGATGATCAATTGTGATTTTGATGGATTAATGTTGATATCATTAATGTTATAGAATTCTGTGGCTATGTCCAGAGTCCTTTGCATTTCCTTAGCACTTTCTGCTAGTCACGTTGTGTCATCTATATATGCGCTAGCCTTAATATCCAACTGTTTTTCCTTATATAGGCCATTAATATGTTCTTTGAAGCTGGTCTGATATTTGTATCCTCTACTTGATTTCTGTATTTCTGCCAATAGGGGGTCATAAAAAATTTGCTACAGGAGAGGGGATATCATGTCTCCTTGATCGATGCCATTCAGTACCTTGTAGCTTGGGCTCAAACCATATATGGTAATAACTTTGTTTTCTCTTTCCCTCAGGAGTGCGCGTATGATGTTTATTGCCTTCTATGGTACTTTGATGCATTTCATGGCTTGTTCCAGCATATTTGTATTGACTGAATCGTATGCTTTCGCCATGTCCTGGCTTAGGATCCATAGTTTCTTCTTCTCCTTGCGTGCTTGTTCTATGCATAGGTTGATGATGTGTATAGGAGCTTGTGTACTGCTACTGGGAAGTGCTGCCCAGTTTAGTTCACTGAGTATGCTATGCTTTTTGCAGATTTGTGCAAGGCAGTGCTAAGAATCTTTGTGAAGATTTTCCTTCCTGCGATTAGGAGTGTGATGGATCTAGTGACGCCAAACCTGTTGTTCCAGTCTGTGAGCTTTGGTATGGGATATACGTGTCCTGTGCTCCATTCTCTCGGTGTTTCTCCCTGTGTTAGGATTTTGTTGAAAAGGTTTGTCAACCAGTTTAGAGCTTTAGGACCCAGGTGTTTGTATGCCGAATATGGTATTTTGTCTGAACCTGGGGCTGATTTAAAGCTTCTGTCTTTAATTACCTCTATTATTGCTTGTGTAGTGACTTGCTCTGTTAATTTGTTGTACCAGCTGTCTAGGATCCCTTCCTTTGATGTATACTGTCTTGTCCATCTTGGGAAGTTTGTTATTGGAATGGTCCTCCTGCGCTGAGTCCAGGTTGCAAAGTGTTTAGAGGCTCTCCTTTTGATCTCTTCTGGATCTGTGACTATCTCTATGTGTCCGTCATCTTCCATGATAAGTTTATTCATGACTATTGATCTATTCGGTCTCTCCAGTATGCTATTTATCATCATTTTTTTATTATCTTGAAGCTATTGGTGTCTTTTTTCTATGTGTTGTCACATTTTTTTCTTCCGCTTGAAGCTGGTTACTATTTTGGCTGCTGCCTTGTATTGTATTATGTGTTTTTTGCACACTTTTTTCCAGTGGACCTGGTATTCGTATTGGTACTTCACTTGCCATGCCACTAGTTTTGCTGCTAGTTCTGGGAAGTTTTCCTTGATCTTGGGAATCTGTTTCCTGATTAGTAGCTCTGTCTGCTCGTTGTGGGTATCTATGTGCCTCTGTAACATCTCTGTTAATCTCTGAACGTTTATGATGTTCTTGTAGATTGTTAGGGCTTTTTCTATATTTCCAGTTCTTTTTTGAGGTTTCAACTTCTTTATGTGGTTGTTTGTGGCTGATAGGATTGCTTGTTTGAATCTATGCCACAGGTTATTGATATTCTCTTGTTGTGAAGGATCCCATCTCTGTAGCTCCTGTTCCACCGAGTTGCTAAATTTTTCTTATTGTTTGCTATCGGTATTATGCCAGTAAAAAGATGATTACGTATGTGGATTCTTTGTATCTTTTGCCTGTCTATTTGCCATGTCTCAGTTCTAGTAGTCATTATTCTGTGGTCACTCTTGTGCAAGAGGTTGATTGGTCTACTATCTGTATATATCTTGAGTGCCAGGTGCTTTGGGGTCGAAACCAAATTTGGTCGATTCTGCTGTATGCTCCTCTTCCGTTGTTTCATGTGTATGCTGTCTGTGAAGGGTTGTGTAATCTGAAGGTATCCTCAAAGTTCTGTGCTATGAGCCATTTCAAGAAATCAGATTCGGGTCTGTGATTATTCGTTTTTTTTTTATTTATGAAGTTTATCGATGGCGGGATTTGGTGTGGAGTTGAAATCCCCTCCAATAATTACATGCATTCCTGTCTTGATGGCTTGTATGGTCCATTGTTGTATGCCGTATTATACCCTTGTTCTGTCCTCTTTATTGTTGTGTCCTGGTGGCAGGTATATTTTAATTACCCTTAGTCTGTGTTTTCCTGGGAAGACCATGTCTATCGCTATAGCCCTGCCTGCTATCTCTTGTTTCCTGAATATTCTAATTGCGATATTTTCATGTATCGCTATGCATACCTCATGGCCTATCTTCCACTTGGGATCTACTGATGTTGTTAGCTAATAGCCTTGTTGTTTCCAGTATTTGGTCTGGTGTGAGTCTCCGTTGGTTTCAGTGATAATGATGATTTCCCATTGTTTCTCTGCAAAGTATTCTGTCCAGAGTTTGCATTTGTTTTCCTCTATCATCCCTCTTATATTGTGTGTTGCGATTGTCCAAATTGGATGGTTGACTATGTGTTTTTTGTGTTTATGATTAGTTTCTTTAGTTTGGGCATTGTCTATATTCTGTGTTATCGATTTGTTCGAAGGTTGAATGTTTGATGTCGTGTTGTTTATTTTACGGTTTTCTTCCCCTGAGAAGTATTCTAGATTGGTGTCTGTCATATTATTGTGAGGATGTGGAACCAGGAAGAGCAGTCTGTTGCAGGAGTTTGAATAGGTTGATTGCTCTTCCATGGTTGTACTCATCTTATTAAGTTGTTGTTGGTACACTTCTTGGGTTTTTCTGATGTCCTGAATCGTGGTGTTGGTTTCTGTGTGTACCTCTTCACTTCCTATGGTATCCTTTTCAAGTTCTTCCATCAGTTCGTTGATGCTTTCAGGATATCTGTTGGCACATTCTTGCTCTAAGGCATCAACTCACTCATTCAAGTCTTGGAAGGCCCTTTTCATTTCCTTGATATCCCTTTGAATTGTAGCCAAGATCCTTCAAATGTCCTCTTCATGTTAATTGACTTTGAGGTTCTGTCCATACTTGAGAACATTTGCATAGCTCTAAGAATTCTGGTTGATTCTGTACTCCCTGTTGCTCTGGTTGTTATTCGTTTTCTTCCAACGTTGAGGAGGAAGTCTCAGGTTATTGAACCTATTGTTGCATTGTCTTTGGGGAGAAGTCTCTGTTTGATTAGGGCATGTGTTATAGTTGTGTTCAGGTGAGCCACAAGTGTGGCACAGTTTGGTTTCACGACTAACCCATTGTGTTTGAGTTCCATTGATCATTGGAGCTGATGATTTAGCTTCTGCCAGTGTTTCTCTGGTTGGAAAGGTAAGGATAGCAAATCTTTTAACCTGATTGCTATTGTTCTGAGGGATGTATACTTTCTTCGCTTTTGTGTTGGTAATGATAACTGCCAGATTTGCTGCTGTTGTGTTTAGTGGGAGTTTCGCAAGCATAGCACTATAGCACTCCCTTTGTTCCTTGGTCTCATGTGTTTTGTAGTAGGGGAATATTCTGCATGAGTAGAAACCTTTGGTGAGAGCCCAGTCCTGACTAATTTCTACATAGTCTGACATGTTGGAGAAGGTAATGTTCCCAGTTTGAAATGGGCCTACTCTTCGTAGAGTATATAGTCAATGCTGATTTGTTCATTGAAAAATTCTACCAGGTCAGTTTTGGTGAAATGGAGGGGAATGTCCCATACTCGAATAGTGCATGCATTGCTTTCTTGAGATTCCAATGGTGTAATCATCCTAAATTTGGTGTTTTCATTGTCTGTGATGTTAATCTCACATGCCCTTTGTGCATCTTTATAGTTGCTGAAAATGGTGGTGATCTGTGGCCTTCCGATTGGATATTTGAGTCTTACGTATTTCAGGGAGGAGAGATATTCCATTTTTTGCTTGATGAGTTCTATTTTTTTCCTGGGAGTTTGTCCTGATACTTGTTCAGAGTCGATGTAGGCCTTTCTGGACATGAGTATCTTTTGCTGCTGCTGCAAATATGTTGGGTTGTTCTGTTTCTTGTTCACTCTTTCTTGGTCTTCACGGCTAAAGCCGGACTGGTTGGTTATATTTGTCTGCTCCTTTGTTTGCTGCTGATTTGGGTCACTTCTCTTTTCCAATTCCTGAACTGTGATGGAAGAACTTGCTCTGCTGTTTGCAGGGTCTTTTGGTGATTCCGTAGTCTGTTTGTTCGCTTCGTCTTCTTTTTCAGTAATCTGTTCTACTTCTTATATCTCCATTTCTTTTGATTATTCAGTTGCGATATCTCGTCCCTTTCCTTTATTCGCTGTCTTTTTTGGTGGTGCCATTCTGGTTCCAAGGGGGATATGTCTAAGCTGGAAAGCCGGTATTGTTGCTTTGGCCTTCAAGACTCTACCGTTGTTCTTACTAATCTTGTCGATATTTTATTCAGGTGTTGTTTGTCTTCCTAAACTTCTTATTTGCCTAGTAGAGGCCATCTTGGGGTTGCTACTTTGTAGCTGGGGATGAGTTTTTGTATTTTTGCCTAATAAGGAAATTTTTTGCAGTTTGAAATTTTTCAGGAAAGAGTTTTTTTTTTGACCCACAATTCTGTTTTGTTCCTTGTGTATATTTATACAGTTTATTATTATTTCCTTGATTTTGTTTCATATCTTTTCTTTTTGTTCCTGGCAGATAAAGGGGTGGGTATATGTCTTGACTTCTGTGCATTGCAGGCATTTATTGTCTTGATAAATTGTTGATAATCTTTTGTTTAGTTTTGCTTTTGTTGGCAGTTCATTGTTCCATAAGTTCAGACTGAATCTTCTATATTTTTGGTCTTTCCAGTTTGTCATATTATTATTCATTTTGGTGTACTGCAAGTAGTCAGTTGTTGTTTTCCAGTGGATCTGTGAAATTATTAGGTCATTGAAGTTACATCTGGTTCTGTTCAAAAGTCTTCATTTTGCTAAGTGTATCGCCCAGATTATTTGCTGTATTGTTTCTTTCAGTGAAATGTCCAGGTTTTGATTGTTCCACTGTGGGATGATTGTTGGATGTTTATATGAATATGGATGGATCTTTAATATTTTTTCCTCCAGTTTCATATCTTGAGTTTGTACTATTTGTGCTAATTTGTCTGCTTATTCGTTGTGTTCTATTCCTGAATGTACTTTTATTTTGAGTGTCTCCACTTTGATGCTCTTTCTTTTACAGAGATGTTTGATTTGAATAAAGAGGTTTGCATTTTTTTGTGTGTTTATTATTTTATTTTCTGTGGTTCCCATTATTTTGTTTATTCCATTTATAGCTGCTTGGCTGTCTGTAAAGATTCTGGTCCTGCTGTATTCTGGCATGATGTTAATTGCTGTGAGTATAGCTGTGATTTCTGCCCTTGTTGAAGATGAATGGTTTTGGATTTGACCTTGGAATTTAAATTCTTTCTTGTCAGGAGATATGATGACCCATCCGAAGCTTATATGGAAACTATTATTAATTTTTGTGAGTGATCCATCTGTGTATATATTGAATATTGCATAGTTTTCCAGTGCTATAGCTATGCTTGTAAGTTGCTCTGAGATCTGATCTGTTGTATGGAAGAGGTGTTGCGGTTGTTTTGTCTTTTCAGATATATATATTTGAAGTTCTTGTTCTTGTATCATATTTTCTCTAGTGGTGAGTTTCTCTAAAGCTGTGTTCATTGAGTTAGGAGATATGCAGTTTTTTCACCTTGCTGACTGCTAGGTTATTGCAGGAGCCTCTCTGCATGATACCTTGCTTTTATGCACTAGAATGTTCACTGCCTGTTGTTTTGCAATGATAAAGGTACATTCTGTGCTTGTTTCAGGTTCTACTGTATATTTCTTGGACATCCGGTGCACGCCTGTACTGGGGATTGCTCTTCTTCTTGTGTATAGTGTTTGTAGAGTGTATCATTCTGATTTATCCTTTTCTGTTTCCTTCCTATTATGATTTCCTGGTCTTGTTTAGTACATATCCAGTGGGGTTTCGCTGTGTTTTGGTTAGTTGTACATTGAAGGAAAGTGTTGGTTTCTTTTACTGAGACAAATTTGTTGCTCTCTAGTTGATTGTTAATTAGGTTTTTTATAGTATGGAACCAGGTTGGAGTTGGACCGGGAATTGTTTTTCTTTCAGGCCTAATGATTTGACACCAGTGCAGTGTTTGAGTTCTGTTTGCTTCATTAGTTGTCCTGTGAATAGGAGCCCATGTTTTTGTAGTTTGTGTCGATTTTGATTGTAGAAAGCTTTACCTACAATGCTTTCAATGATAGTGTTAATTTATGTTATTGTGGTTGGTATGGGGTTCTCCTTGTGTGTATTGAAAGTAATACCATGTCTTTTTAGTAATCAGACGATGTCGTGTGTTAGGTTTACCCCTTGTCTTCTGAAAGGTTGCATTAGATGGCTACATATATTGTTGGTCGACCAAAACTGATTCTGTAGTTTTTGGAGTCTCGCTCTTGCAATTTTTCCTGTTATGTTACCATTGTTTATTCTTATTGGCCAATTCCTTGCATGTAGGAGTAGTTGTCTATTCCAGATGTGAAAGAGGCCATACTCATACTTGTTATATAACATGTTGTTCGGCATGGTTTTGGGCAGGCTCAGTTTGTGTTTGTATGTTATTTTGCTACCCATTAAAAGGTTGCATTCTTTCTCTGTTAGTATTATGTCATTGCAAAGATATTCTATGCAGGGTAGCAGAACGTGGTTCACTATGTATTGCATTTGTTTATCTGTTACTCTCTTCATACCCATAAGTGTTCGAGTTTTCCTGACTTTCTGTTAGATAAGTGACCTCTGATATTCCTTCTTTCCTGAGCTGTCATGTCAAAACCCCCAGGATTCTGACTGGTATACCCTTTGGATTACCCTTTATCATTTGTTGATTCATTGTTACTCCTGATTCGTAGTCATCCTTCTTTCCATTTATTATGATCAGCTGTGACTTTTGTGGATTGACTTGGATGTCATTAATATGGTAGAATTGTTCCGCTCTTTTCACTATTTGCTGAAGCTCTGTTTTATTGTTTGTGATCCAAGTTGTATTATCTATGAAAGCACTTACTGCTATATTTGTACGAATTCTTTTCCATCCTGTTTCCAGGTTGATGCAGCTTTTAGATATGATTGTGTATCCTTTGAATTCATTTTTGATTTTTGTAATGAGGGGTCATAAAAGATTCTCCAGAGTAGAGGGGAGATGGTGTCTCCTTGGTCGATACTATCATTTATACTGTATGCCTCTGTAGGTCCATAGTAGGTAAGTATGATATTTTGTCTATTCTCTAGCATATTTGTTAGAATGTTGGTTATTTGTCATGGAATCTTTATTCGGTTCATTGCTTTGATCAGCATCCCTATGTTTACTAAATCATATACTTTCGACATATTCTGACTTAAGATCTACACTTGTTTCTTGTGTTCCTTGGCATACTCGATAATATTGTTTAGTATATGTATTGGTTCTTGAGTGCTGCTTCCTGGAAATGTAGCCTAGTTTAGTTCAGACAGTATATTGTGCTCTTTGAGACATTTGGCCAATTTGTTTGTTATAATCTTTATAAAAATTTTTTGGCCTGTATCTAATAAGGTAATAGGGCATATGATATCTAAATTGTTTTCCCACTCCTCGGGCTTAGGAATTGGATAGATTGTTTCTTTACTCCATTCTCTTGGGGTTTCTCTATGCTTGAGTATTTGATTGAAAATTGTTCAGATTGTTTCTAAGGCCTTGTCACCAAGTTTCTGTATACTATATATGGAAGTCTATTTGTGCCTGGGGCTGATTTAGCACTATGGCTCCTAATGGTTTCCTTTATCTTCTTTAAAGATATATCTTGTAGTACTGGTGCATATATTTTCTCCTTGATTTCATTCTTTGGTCTATATTCCCTTTCCCAAAGTGAATGGTTACCTAGAGGTTATGTTTTTCTTGCTGGAGTCCAAGTATGGTAATGTTGTCCTTCTTTGTTTTTTATTTTCTCAGGATCTGTAATGATGTTTATCTCCTCACCTTTTTCTATTAGCTTGTTCAATGTTATCTTTCTATGTAGTCACTTCAGGATGTTGTTGATCATTGCTCTCTTGTTGCTTGCCAAGAATGTCTGTCTGATTGCAATTCTCTGTTGCCTGATTCTCACTTGTTTTTTATTGGTGATGGCTTTACTCACAATCTTGTAAGTCTTGATATTTTGATGGATTACACTTATCCATTCTTGGGGATACTTCTTTGGATCTTTTTGTTGGATTTTTCTGAGTTGTGCCACCAGATCTGGAAAGCGATTCTCTATTAGTTCTGGTATTTTGATCACAGCCAGAGTGTTGTCTCCATGAATTTGTCAGATTTAGTTTTTCTGCTTTTGTAGTTTTATTAATGGATTCTTCTGTTTATGTGTATCTAGATGTATTCTCTTTTTGCAGTGGTAATTTCTTTTGGAAATATGACTTTTAGCTGCTTTGAGGATGTGATTGCAAAGAGCATTCCATTTTTGGTCAGTTGTTCCTTGTGTTATAGGCTATTTAATCAGATCTTCTTCAATTTCCCTGGAGAACTTTGTCTATTGTTCTGCACTGGTAAGATGCCAATTATATTTGTGATTTGGTTTATTGTGTATTGTTCTCTTTTTTGTGTTTAGATTCCAGACTTTGATCTCCATTACCATGGGAATTTGATCACTGCTTATTAGGGGATTTATAATATTCTCAATGATAGCCTTGCTGCTTTGCCAAGTAGTGATTTGATTGATCCATATTTGATCAATTTGACTTTTGCTATCTTCTTTTTTCCATGTATACTCTTTTTTTTGTGGATTGTGGAGTCGGAAGGTGTCTTCCAGATTATTGTTTAGAAGCACCTCTATTTGAGAACCTGATGGTTTGTTTGAGGTAGTCGATCTTCTGTTACCGAATTTGTATAGTGATGGGTTTGGTGTACCATTTAAGTCTCCCAAGACTATAATGTTCCAGTCTTGTTGGTTCACTTCTTGTATTATTTGGCTAGGATGTTTAGGGTTTTTTGTCTTTTTTCACATCTTGGATTTGTTGGAAAGTAGATACCAATAATTTGGACTTTTCTTTTGTTCAGGAAAGACAAATCTGC
This sequence comes from Acaulospora colombiana, assembly GCA_910592055.1. Lineage (NCBI taxonomy): Eukaryota > Fungi > Glomeromycota > Glomeromycetes > Diversisporales > Acaulosporaceae > Acaulospora > Acaulospora colombiana. The sequence goes on along the minus strand of CAJVPT010001676.1, from coordinate 8,203 downwards.
TCGGATTAGTTTGCCTTCCCATGTTTGATGACTGTAAAGGTATGTAATGATATCTTTTTGTATCATTAGGTTTAAACCTTGTCTGATTATTTGTGTTTCATCATGGATCCAGATTATGTGGTATTCAGGATGTTTCCAATACTTTGATTGTGTTGAGGAGCCATTCGTTTCTGTGGTGACTATTATGCTCCATTGCTGTGTATAGCACATGTTGAACCAGGTTTGTCTTTTATGTTTTTCTACAATCCCTTGACAGTTGAGAGTAGCTACTTTCCAAATTGGTGACTGGAACTTCTCTACTATTGCTATATTTTGTTGTTGTTATTGTTGAGTGGTATTTGTTGAGAGATGAGTTGGATGGTAGGGTTTTCTACTATATTTTCTGTGCTGTCTTCTTAAATTTTTTTGGTTAATTGGGGGGCTAGGATATCTTCGATAATGTTTTTTTCTTTGGGTAAAGTGCTTATTGTGCTTCCTATATTATTATTTTTGGGTTGATGTTTTTGTGTTTCCTGATATGAGCCCAGTGATTATCTAGAGGACTCTGTTTATATTGTTATCTATTTTATCGATTGATGAGCATAGTTATTATTGTTTTACTTGGATACTGTTTCTCTGGTTTTCTGTTATGTTTGATTGTTGTATCGTTGCTGTGCTTGTTGAGGGAATTGGTTCCTCTTCAGCTTGACTCGTAGTCTCCATGTCTTCCCTTTCTAGAAACATAATTCTTTTATTAAGGTCAGTGATATCTTCTTTGATAGTTGTGATTTCTTTTTGGAAATCTTTCAGGATTGTTAGGATTTTGTTGAGAGTGTCATGTCCTTCTTGATCTTTTGGTCTTTCCTTGTTGATGTGGTTTTGTTGACTGCTATTGCATATGAGCCTGAATATGTCCTTTTGTTTTTAGGAGGGTTTGTCAGGTTTCTGACTGTGCTTGTCCGTACTGGTCTATATTTATTGTATAATTTTCCAAATTTGTTTGCTTGTTTGTGATGGTATTGTTGCCATTGTGCTCTTCTCTCCTTGGATGGACACTTTGCTACTAAGTGGTCTGTGCTACCACATATGTTACACAGTTTTGTCTTGATAGGTTTCCATTCTGTAATGGTTTCACCAAGTTAAAAACTTTGTGCTACTGCTGTCTCTAATTCTTCCTGTGTTTTAAAACTGATTACTGTGAAGCGTTTTTTCTTGTATGACATGTATCTTGGAATGTAACATATTTTTGCCTTGCTTTGTGTACAGATATGATGTAGGTCAAAGGCTGTAGTATTTGGTAGGAAGTTGGTGAGTTTGACTGCGATAGTGCCTTGATCTTTCATTTGTTGTAAAGATTATTGTACGTCGAAGATTCTGAATAAGTCTGCTTTCATTGGGATGCTCCATTTCTTTACGATTTGATCTTTCTCCTCTTTTCTGGAAAAGGTGATAGTTGCAATTTGCCACATTTGTTGCATAGACATGCTGATATTGGTGATCGCTCCATATTTAGAAAAGGTTTGTTGCACATCAATGAATTTTGTGTCTTAAGAGATGTCCCACACTCTGATACTGTTTTCCCTTTTTTGTTCTGGTGGGGTGTTTGCCATGTGTATGAGATGTTTATGATCGGTATCAGGTAAGATTGTGTTGCATGCTTCATCAGCTACCTGTTGGTCTCCAAATATAGCAATGATATGTTCATCTTCATTTTTTCCCTTGCTGCGGATTGTAATCAAGCCTTCGAGAGAGTTGAGGCTTCTTGTCAGGTATGTGATTTTTTTATGGATGGTTTTCCTGGGATTTTGATAGCTTTTATATCGACTTTTACTCTTTCTCTGCCATACTTAGTGCTTCTATTGAATGGAGATCTTGACCTGGGTTTGTGATAGGAATTCAAGTTTTCTTCTTATCTATTCCATGGATGAGCAGTTTTCCTATACTCTGTTGTGTTCGTGGATGAGCCTGGTTCAAGTTCCTCTTACATGGGATATTCTTCTGCTTCTGTTTCTTTGTTTCTTTCCTGGGGTTCCCTTGTGAAGGCTGCTACAGTGGTTTCAAAATCCATTTTCCTTTCCAGAATAAATGTATTTGCTGTGTTTTGACCATTTTTTTGGAAGTTTTCTTCAACTTGTTCACTCCATTGTACTTGGGATTTTGTTACGGAAAAGCTTGTCTGCTCAACTTCTTTTCCATTTTCTGTGATGTAGCGCATTCTTTTCATGTTGTTTTCCTGTTTGTTTGCCCTGAGTTCCACTTGACTGGTTGTTTTTCCCTTATCTAGGGTTGTTTTCTTTAGAAGTTGTATATTGGATTCTTTGTGTGTAACTCTTGTGTTTTCTTTTGCCAAAATGTTTTCATTATGGTTGGGTCTTGTTTGTAAGTGTCTACTTCTCAGTTCCCTTTGTGAACTCATCTCTCCATTCGCTTTTTCTTTTCCTTTAAAAATTACCATAAAAGAAAATTTTTAAGAAATCAGTGATCTGCGAGAAAGAGTTTTTTTTTTTTTTTTGATTACAAGTCAAAAGCAAATTTTTTTAAATTAAAAACAACATACTTTATAGAAAAGATATAAGAAGAAAAATGTGAAACTAACTTCTCAAAGTTTTAAAAAATATGAAATAGAACTAGGACTATATCTACTGTATAACCATTCTATTGGTGCACATATAGGTGTTGATAAGGTGTTTAAAAAGTTTAAAGTCAATATTTCTGACCATAAATGTTTCGAAGATATAAAAGACTATATTAAATCATGTAATAGATATAAAGATAAGAAAAATATAGAATATCTGGTTCTTTATATTCTATTTCTGTTAGAGAACCCATCAAAGTCCATCCCATACAAAACCCATAGTATACACACATTTCCTAGTGGGACAATAGACTCTTAAACATCCCATAAAAAAGATGACCCAAGAACTCACAAGAGTCATACACCTTGCAAAGTGAAGACTTCTTAACAGAACAAGAACTAATTTTAGTGATAGGGTTATCAAACAAATCCACTGGTCAACAACAATATCCATACTACAACCAATACAGATGAGTGAACTACTAACCAATTGGGAAGACCAACAACAGAGAAAATTTAATTTTTGCCTCTGGAATGAAGAACTGTCCACCAAGACCAAACTCAAATCATGTCTACCAAGTATATACAAGAATGACAAATGTGTTAAATACAGAGAAAAATAAACAAACATATACCCCTTCCTATGCTATAAACAACAAATCAGTTAGAGTCTATCATAATCAAGAAACTAAGACAACATAGCATAAAAGATGATCCGTAAACACAAATAAACAAATACAGAAACTACACCTCTCTCAAGTATACTGAATACCTCAAAATCACAATAAAAGGTGTAATACTGAAAGAAACATACCATTTAGCAATGTCCTGCATCTTAGACAAATGTATTAAACTCCAATGTCTCAAGGAGATTAGACAAGAAATGAGCCAATACCTCTACCTAATCTGGAAAACAAGATTTAAAGATTTTCAAAGATGGAAAACTCAACAAGAAATTATCAAAAAGATAGAAAGAACTGCCAAATACAATACACAAACCAAACACACCTGGCTCAATGAAGCAGAAAGATACATCAAAGGCCAATACATCAATCTGGTCAACAAATATATTAGAGAATACACTGCAAATCTCACACATTTTTCTTATATTTTCAAAATTTTATATAGCACTAACCCAGCCTTGGCAGGTTAGCTTCCCTTTTAGGGTGGCAATAAGCCACGAGGTGAAGTACTTCTATCAAACTAAATTTGGTTAACATAGGTAGGCATAGTATAAACAACATATATATATCTCTACGTAATCCAAATAAATTAAGGCTAAGCCAGCTATATAAAAAAAAATTTCTGTTAGAGAACCTTTTTCAAAAATCAGAATAGATATTATTGGTCCTTTATTATATATAAAAAAAGGCAACAGATATATTGTGATATCAATAGATTATTTTACTAAATAGCCTGAAGTTAAGGAAATTTCAGAAGCAATAGAAAAATGAGTGTCTGAATTCATATATCAAACCCTTATTTGCAGACATGGATGCCCAAAACAGATACTTTCAGATTGAGAAACTTATTTCAGAAATGAAATAGTAGATAATTTATTAAAGAAATTCAAAATACAATATTTATTATTTACTCTATACCATCTTCAAACTAATAGACTAGTAAATGATTCAACAGAACTTTATGTGAAGCAATGACTAAACTAACAAAAAAACAAAAAGATTGTGATAACTACATTGCTCCAGTATTATTTGTATACAGAACAGCCAAACAATCCTCTACAAAAATAAACCTTTTTACTTAGTATATAGTCAAAAATTCCAAATCCCTCCTATAGAAATGAACAAAGTAATAAAAGGAGACATTCTATCATAATTGTTTACTCTGATAAAAGAACTATCCTAAGGAAGAGAAACTACCAGGCAAAATATTCAGAAGAGTCAACAAAAATAGAAGGAATATTACAATCAAAAGAAAAACCTGGCCCCAACATTTAAAATAAATAACAAAATATTAATGTATGATATTATATAAGACAAATATTTTATAGGAACATTGAAATTAAAATGGAAAGAACCTTATTATATCCACAATATTCTTCCAAATAATGCTTATCAGTTGAGAACTTTGAATAAAAAAGTGATGACTGCTCATATCAATACCTGTTTTCTAAAAAAGTATTATGATTAAGAAGAATAGGAATCACAAATAGTTTTATAAGACAATTAGTCACCAAAATTATTATCTAGTCTATGAAAACTATTCAAGCCACCTAAACAGAAAACCTAAAAGAATTGAAAGTATTTAAGAAAATAATAGAGAAAAGATGTAGTAAAATAGTAGTAACTCAGGAAGCATCACAACTGCTACTATATGGCTTAATAATCAAACACATATAAAGAAACAGACTTAGCAGAGCATATAAGAAAAAGATCTATTCAATAGAGGAGGAGTTTTCATGTCTTGCAACTGAAGAAGTTGTTTCAGTAAATAAATTTATCAGCAAAAATTGTTGTTCTCCCTCTCTAGTTCTACATGTATAAGATAATAATAATAACTAGTCATGTTTTGAAGGTCTACTGAAAGGCTCTTATACTTGTCATGCAAAACAGAATTGGTTTCTTGAAGCCTATCAAACCAGCAGCACAAGTTTTCTATATACTCTTTAAGAAAAAAATTTTTCCAAAACAAGTCCCAACCATTGATAGGCTGAAAGCTTCTGATTGCTCTGAAAAAAGAGAAAGTGGCAGAGATATGTTTTTGTTTGTGAACTTTTGGCATAATAAATATTGTTTATGATAGATAGAATATATTATCCCAAAAATATCAAAGATTAATCCTTAAATTTATTACATAAATATATGAAGATCAAAAACATAAAACAAGTTTTGATGAATATAAATAGACAAGGTTTTTTCCTATCCCTTAACAAACTATTTCAAGATATCAAAAACGTGCAATAATCTCAAAATAAATACTATTGTTGATCAAATTATAGATGATCTCCTTGAAAGAACTTCTAAAAATGTGAATATAGTCTTATTACATACAGATATTATGCAATCTTTAGAAGTACAAGTTCTAATCAAGTACAGATATTTACAAAGGACAACAAAAACTAAAAATCGACAAATGATTTTGGTGTATGCTTATCTCTTAGGAGGATTATTAGACCAAGTGGTAAATTGTTATCAATATAGTTTTTTGTATAATCAAGTATCTACATATTACAAACAAGCTTATATCAGGATCTACTATTCTTTTGAGAAGACAAGAATAGAACAAATTATGAAAACTAGAAAAATGACCCTTAGAAATATCTACAGAATAACAGCTGTTAAATTCCAATTTTAATTGGTACTTAACTCGTAGAACTCATAGATTAATTATGGGAATTTTTGTACTATAAAATTTTGTTATATAATTTCTCTAATACCCAAGATAATTCCAGTATCTTAGATTAACATATCATGATTCTTGTCACCTGAAAATAAAGATTTTCCAGAACACTTCTAGAACATTAATAGTCAATTTAGCTATGTACAATGAGGTTTATACCACCAATAACTGGTAATAATAAGGAGCCATTAGGAAGATGAAAACATTAGGAAACAAACCAAGTCCAATATCAGGCTTATAATATTTCTTGGAAACAGGTGATGAAGCTTTGAATACCAGGTAATATCAAAGGCAAACAATAAGATGAGAAATAAAAAGCTTAATATCAACTGTAAAACAAGAGTTAAAGGTAGCCCAGCTGAGTAAAATATTAGAGAAGCTTAGTAAACAACTAGACAAACTAGAGAAAAGCCCACTCAAAAGGAGATCAACCACTTCTAAAAAAAGCACACCAGTCCAATTACAAAAAGAAAAGGAATGTTAGTCCACTATTCCTAAGTTTAAAATGCAAAACAAGAGTAAAACATAATAAATAGAGAAAAACAATAGTAGGTAGTAACAAAGCAATCAATATCTTAATATTTTTCTGCAAATAGAAAAAGATAAATTTCTAGAAAAAAATGGAGAGACCAACTGGTAGAAAAAACAAAAGAGAAAAATATACAGAAAATGGTAATTAAAATAAGACACATAATATTAGAGTTATTATTGATAGTAAAAATCAGTATAGTCTTATAGAAAAAATATAGAAATAAGCCATTGAAATAATGAAGTTAGTGAAACAAAACTAACTAATATAAAGACAAAATAGGCCTTCCAGAATCAAACAACCTTCAAGCATTTTCACAATATTATAAAGACACTCCATATTGTACAAGAATTAGTTTCTTGATAAAAAAAGATTTAAAAAGAAAAGTAGCTTTGATAGAAGAGTTAGAGGGATATATAATAGTAGTTAATAAGCTTATAAAATAAACAAGATATATATTATCTAGATCTATATTACCTTGGATAAATGACAAAGTATAAAGATACAGAAAATAATACAAAGCTTCATTAAAAAAAAAACAGACAAGGCTTTCACATAATAGTAATAGGAGACTTTAATGCTACATACAACCCTGTAAAAGATAGAGCATCAATATTTAGAGCTAAATTCAAACCATTTTGATATCCAGAAATATCACTGTTCAACTTTTTAGATGAATAGTCCTTCCTTGATATACAGGTTATATAGGAAGGAAAAAATCAAACTTCAAAAAGATGGGATGTTATTAGCAATAGTCAGATTGATTATATATGGATATCTTAAAGTCTTACAAACTATCCAATGCTTAGATTTAACAACCAAAGTATGGAGGAAACAACAGGAAGTAATCATACTATGTTAATACTGATAATGCATAATACCAATTTCTTCACAAAAAATATCAAAAACAAGCTTTCCACAAAAAATAAACAAAAAAATAATATAAAAAAGTCAATACCAGAGCAGTGAAAGGTATTTAGTAAAAGCTTAAATCACAAACTCAGAAAGGTAATAGATTTACTGTTTAACAATAAACCTGAAAAAGGTAAAATTAAAGTTCAAGCAAATAAGACCTGTGGATCAATAGTACAATGGTAGTGCTTCCAGATCACAATCACAAGGTCTGTAGTTCAATACCACTTAAGGATCAAAACTCAAAAATTATACTTCTGATCAAGTTTGACTGGTATCCTGTGAAAGTTGTACCCAATCATCTGTAACAAGTTCTAAACAAGTTAGGCTACATGAAGATGGGACTTCTGGCCTTCTATCAATCAGGGGCTGAGATCTACGATCATACTACCAAAAGGATTGCATAAAGAAAGGTTTCTGATCTAGCCTTCCACAAAAACACCTCAAGCCCACTCTGACCTGGCAGCCTCCAGGACTCCCACTCTTCTAGCTCAGGATATCCCAATCTGGTACTTCACTTAATTGAAAATTAGTCAATAGGAACTGATCCGATGCCACAGGTGATGGCAAAGAAGAAAAGTGCCTCCTTCCAAGGTCTGAGTGAATAATATCTAGGGAATATTGGAGAGTGTTATGTCCCATCAGGTACAATTAACTATAGACTAGTTTAGTGAAACAATAGAAAATTTGTAGGCCCAATACTAACTAGTCTAGACTAGCTATTTATGATTGTATATTGATTATCCAGCCCCTAGCTAGGTCTGTTCACTCACAGAGTGGTTGCAGGTCTATCTAGGATAAATCGCAATAGGTCATTATTAAGCTGCATAGATATAGAAATATATGGC
>CAJVPT010001675.1:0-20319 GCA_910592055.1 Acaulospora colombiana | reverse complement strand
GTCAAGATTTATGTATTTTTAATTATTGTATTTATAGATTTATTTATGTTATTTTAACTAAAAGATACTTTAGGCCAAATTGTTATATAGAGAGGACAAGCCTCTCCTGAAATAAAGATAACTTTGTTGCTTGTTGGCCAAATAACAATTGTTCACTGACTTATTGAAATAAAGTCTTTTACACTTAAAAATAGTTACTTTTCATATTTCTTTTTCTCTGTAAATATTAGTACTAGTGGAGTCCTAACATGCACCATCCACAAAGATGAACTGCAACAAGTCATAGTGTTTCTACTTTAGAATACTGAGTTATAGTATTTTTTTTCTCATAAATGTATAGACAGACAATTAAATTTGCATATATAAGTCTGTATTAATGAACTAATAAAAACTCAATGGTAGGACTTTGTCAGTTTAAAAAAAAAAAATTAATATAATTAAAGAAGCAAAACAAAATTCAAATATCAATTAAAATTTTTCTTTAAATAAAATTATTAAAAAATATATTTTAACCAATAAGAATTTATTTATATTTTTATATTTTTTATAAATATATTAAACTAATACAATAATATATAAATAATTATTTTTAAAATAAATCAAAAATTTTTTGAATCTAAAATTATTATTTCAAAATTATATTTTAAAAATATAATTTAAAATTACAAAATTTATATTTATTGTTTTTATTAATTATAAATATATTTAAAATTTTTTAAAATTTTCAAAAAATATATAAAAACATAAATATTAAGATCCAAAATCATAATAGTTATTATTTATACTTTAAATTATATTATATTATATTTTCATAAAAATAAAAAAATTAAATATATTTTCTATTTTAATAAGTAAGTTTTTTTATTTCTATTTTCTATTATTATTATTATTATTATTAATTTCTATTATTATTATTATTGTTATTATTATTACATTTTTTTTTTTTTTTTAACCCACAATTATGTCATGAAGGCTTGTCTTTATTGAAAAATTAAAGTAAATCTACAATATTTTACAAACTTTCACAATATGACTAACTTGTCTTTATACAAAAGTACTCTAAGTCAGATTTTGGAAACAATATTACACTCCCCCAATAGATTGATAATAATCTCTATCTATCAGGATCATTGCCAACAGTTTATTACTGTTGATTGCCCAAAAACCAATGAATTGCTAAGTTAAAAAGGGGAAAGGGGATAATTCAAGATCCACCAAAAAAATCCAAAAATAAAAACAACCTCTTCTCAAAAGAAATTTGCCTAATTGGGATAGTCTTCTTGCTTCACTTGAACCTCAGAAGGAATCTTCTTTTTCATCATCTGTGACATCAGACAAGTCAATCTAATGGATCTTTTATTTAAGTAAGCACTGGATTGGGATATCTCAAAGAAAGCATTTAGATCTCAGCTTTTTTCCATTAAAACTTTGTCACCACTTGAGGAATTTAAGTAATGGATAGAAGTTTGCAATCCATATTACCCATCACTTGATCTTTTGGTGTCATAGAAGTTTTCATTGAGGGACTTGAGCTTTTTGAGGGCAAATGTTTCTAGAACCTTCTTTTTAATCATCAATGATATCATCAGAACATGTGAATGTAATCAATAGAAACTTGTTTACATTTCAAAAACTAATGTTTTTCTTATTATCTAATCACCTTTGGTGAGAATTTGTGCTATCAAAAATTCAGAATCAAACTGAGGTAGGCAAAATCCCCTAGAAAACTATAAAAACGATAGCTCTAAGAGACCCACAAGTAATTGAAAAGGGAAAAATAAGCCCTTTTGTCATCAAAAACCTCTATATATCTCTTGCTTTAAAGGTTAAATAGACCTTCAGGTATTTCACAGTCAGTTCTTCTTCCTTTGAGAACTTTCTTTTGTGGTTTTTATTTACTATAAAATAATGTTGTACATATGATAATTTATATATAGTAAATATATTACATACTATATATACTAACTAGCCCTGTTAAGGAAAATCACACGACACTCTTTTAATTTTTTCTAAAACAATTTTATAGAGTAATCAAGTTATCAAACCATTGTGTATACTCTAATCTGTCCTCAGTTTTGGAACTTCAGCATTGTCTACAGATTACTTTTTCCACTAAGGTCTCCCGATAATTTGTCATAGGCAAGTTTGATTATGCTTTTATGTATCCCATTAGTATAATGTTTATTCTCTTCAGAACTTCAGCCTTCTTAACTTAAAAACTTCTTTATTAGTTGATAAGATTGACAGAATGTCTTCATCAATCCAGTTTTTGTCCTGGTTGACTATAATATCAATCCCATCCTTCTTCACCTTATTATAGTAATAATAAGATACTGATCATTCGCAACACTTATAGATCGACCTAATCTGATAAAGATTAGCTATAGGTGACACTTTGTTACAGCGGATCTTTCCATTTTGAGTATCAGTAAGATAGCTATGACTATACCCAATAACAAGTATTAACCTGTCATTCAATAAAATTATTTTATTGCATATGATATTTTTTTCACTTGGCCCTTAGGTGATATTGAACTCTGAACCTTGTGATTGTAATCTGGGAGCACTACCACTGTGCTATAGACCCACAGGTCAATTATGTATTATTATATGAATAATATTAAATAATTTATAAATATAAATGATTTTTTTCAAAAACTTTTTTCACTAATTCTTTAACCATACACAAAAAAGATGTTCACAAGAAGTTTCTACTTCTCTATTAATAAAGTCTTAATACTTTTATTAAAACAACTTGAAGTATAACTTCAAGAGTTGCTTCTACCCTTTTCCTTTTATTTATAAACCTTTTTACTCAAAAACTTGACTTCTAGTAATCAAGAAAAATTAAGTAATACTTTTGATATCAATGGCAAGAAATTTCTCAAAAGAAGAAAAACTAATTATGAAATACCTGAAGGTCTATTTAATCTTTGAAGCAAGAAATATATAGAAGTTTTTTATAATATAAAGGCTTATTTTTCCTTTCCAGTTACTTGTGGGTCTCTTAAAGCTATCACTTTTATAGTTTTCTAAGAAATTTTGTCTATCTCAGTTTGACCCTGAATTTTTGGTAATACAAATCTTCACCAAAGGTAATTGGCTAACATGAAACACATTAGTTTTTGAAATATAAACAAGCTTCTATTGGTTATATTCATGTGTTCCAATAATGTTATTAGTAATTGAAAAGAAAGTTCCAAAAACCTTTGTTCCCAAAAAGCTCAAGTTCCTTAATAAAAACTTCCATAATATCAAAAGACCAAGTAATGAATAATGTGGATTGCAAACTTTCATCTCTTATCTAAGTTTCTCAAGTAGTGACAAAGCTTTAATGGAAAAAAGCCGAGTTCTAAATACTTTCTTTGAGATATCCCAATTTAGTGCTCATTTAAATAAAAGATCAATTGTTTAATACTGTAGGTTGTAAAAAAAAAAATTTCTTCTGAAGTTCAAGTGAAGCAAGAAGACTATTCCAATCAGGCAGATATCTTTTGAGAAGAGATTGTTTTTATTTTTGAATTTTTTGGTGAGCCTTGAATTGTCATCTTTCCCCAATCATTTTTCCTCTTTGCTTTTTTTTAACTTAGCAATTCATTGGTTTTTGGACAATCAACAATGATAAACTGTTGACAATGATTCTGATAGATAGAGATTATTACCAATCTATTAGGAGAATGTAATATTGTCCCCAAAATCTGACTTATAGTACTTTTGTATAAAGATGAGTTAGGCACTTTATGAAAGTCTGTAAAATATTATAGATTTATTTCAATTTTTCAATAAAGACAAGTCATTGTATAATAAATAGTTAACAAATTTTTAATAAATGGTTTTAATAAATAATTAATAAATTATTAATAAATTAATATTAAATTTTTATTGGATTACTCATAAATAATTTTATATTAAACTTTTATTGAATTGTTAATAAATTTTTATTAAATAGTTAATAATTTATTTGATAAATTGTTAATAAATTTTTTGATTATTTGTTGTTAAACTTTTAATTAACAAATTTTTGATTAATAAATTTTTGATTGTCAAATTTTTAATTGTTACTTTATTTTCAAAATAGTAATATATTAAATGATAGTAGTCAAAAGGAATTTATCAATATTTTTATTATTAAATTTAATTCAATATAATAATAATTCAACTATTAAATAATATAATTTTGATATAATATTGTTTTATAAATTAAATTTAAAATACTTTATATAAAGTTAAATTAATTGTTTTGTAAAAAATTTATAATTATACTAGATTTTAAATCAATTTTTAAATAAAGACTTGTTGTTATAGTATAAGTATAGATTAAAATCAAATAGTTATATATAATTAAATTTTAAATTATAAAGTTTTTTTTTTAAATTCAACTAATAAATACTATATATTTTTATTGAGAATTGATATAATTCTAATTATATTATCTTGAATACAATATAAATAAATTTACCTATCTATTTTATCTATACTTTAGTATTTAATCAATATGTCAATTTTATCACAAGTGATATCATTTTATTAGTTTGTTCTATTTTTATTAAGTGATATAGTATTCTGAAAATTTGTTATAGAACTTGTCTTATTTTTCAAAAAATTGATTGGATTGTATTTTTTAATTGATGTTTATACTTATTTTAATTTTATATATTCTGTAATAGATTGTACTATATTTAGTCCTCAAAAGATTAATTGTACTTTTGATATATAGTATATATGTTCTATAATTATATTCTGATATTCCAATAATTTAATAATAATATATAATTAAGTAAAATATAGTTTTTTATTATCTTATTTTTAACTATTCTTGTAAGTTGACCTATAAAATTACTTCTATAATTCTCAATATAATACTAATATTAACTATTAGCCTTTATAATAATTGTTTTTTATAGCTATTAGTTTTATAATCAAGATAATCTTTTATTAATTTTATTATAGTCTATTATTTTTTATAGAAGCAAATAAATGAAGTTTCCTTTATTTCTTACAAGATTTAGTTTTGATAAAAAGTAGAATTTTTTCTATATTTGTTAAAGGTTTGAATTAATTAAGATTATTTTTGACTTGTTTTGATATTTTTATATATTCTAAATAGTAAAATGCTATAGGTTTCCTTAGTGTTAAACTGACCAAGACTAAATAATCTCATTTATCAGACTATAGTTGGATAGTAAAATTTTTTTAAGTTAATTTTTTTTTTTTTTTTTTTTTTTTTTTTTAACCTACAATCATGCCATGATGGCTTGTCTTTATTGAAAAATTGAAATAAATCTATAATATTTTATAGACTTTCACAATGTGACCAACTCGTCTTCATACAAAAGTACTCTAAGTTAGATTTTGGAGACAATATTACACTTCTCCAATAGATTAGTAATAACCTCTATTTACCAGAATCATTGAATTTTTTTAAGTTAATTATACCATATATAAAATGTATATACTATATAATTAATAAGTATACAACTTTATATAACATAATCTAAATTACAATACTTTTTTCAAATAGAATTGAACTAATTTTTACAGATAGTAACTTGAAAGTATATTCACTACACTATTGATTTACAGTTATAAAATTATAAAGTATTTATATAACAATATATATACTGTATATAAAAAAACTTTTAATTTCTTTAAATATATTAATTTTTTAATTTTTTTAGTTTTTTAGTATTTTAAAAGAAAACTATTATAATATTTTATAATTATATTTATATAATATATAATTTTTTTAGTTTTAATAATTTTAATAAAATAAATAAATAAATAAATATTTTTTTTTAACCTGCAATCATGCTACGATGACTTGTCTTTATTGAAAAATTAAAGTAAATCTACAATAATTTACAGATTTTCATAAAGTGAGTAACTTGTCTTCATATATAAGTACTCTAAGTCAGATTTTAAATCCAATATTATACTTCCTTAATAGATGGTATTAATCTCTATCTATCAAAATTATTGTTAGCAGTTTATCATTATTAATTGTTCAAAAATCAATAAATTGTTAAGTTAAAAAAAAAGAAAAGAGAAAGGGAAAAATAATTGAGAGAAGGAGACAATTCAAGATTCACCAAAAAAATTCAAAAATAAAAACAATATTTTCTCAAAAGAGATCTGCCTGATTGGAATAGTTTTCTTGTTTTACTTGAATTTGAAAGAAATATTTTTTTTTATCACCTGTAGTATCAGATAAGTCAATTAATTCAATTGATCCTTTATTTAAGTGAGCACTAGATTGGGATATCTCAAGGAAAGTATTTAGACATCAATTTTTTTCCATTAAAGCTTTGTCACCACTTGAGGAATTTAGATAAGAGATGGGAGTTTGTAATCCATATTACCCATCACTTGGTCTTTTGATATCATGGAAGTTTTTATTAAAGGACTTGAGCTTTTGGAGATAAATATTTTCAGAACCTTCTTTCTAATTATCAATGATATCATTGGAACACATAAATATGATCAATAGGTACTTGTTTACATTTTAACAACTAACATATTTTGTATTAGTCAATCACCTTTGATAAGGACTTGTACTATAAAAAATTTAGGATCATATTGAGGTAGGCAAAATTCCTCAGAAAATCATGAAAGTGGAAGCTCTAAGAGGGCCAAGACAGTCAAAAAGGAAGAAAATAAACCTTTTTATTACAAAAAACCTCTACAAACCTCTCACTTCAAAGGTCAGATAAATCTTTAGATACTTCACAGTCAGTTCTTCTTTCTTTGGGAACTTTCTTACCATTGATATCAAAGATGTTACTTGATTTTTTTTGATTACTAGGAGTCAAGTTTTTGAGTAAAAAGGTTTGTAAATAAAAGGAAAAGGATAAAATGACTCTTGAAGTTATACTTCAAGTTGTTTTAAGGAAAGTATTAAGACTTTATTAGTAAAAAAGAATAAAAACTTCTTGCAAACATCTTTTTTGTATATAGTTAGAGAATCAGTAAAAAGGGTTTTTTTATATTTCTAGTAAAATAAATATTTATTTTTCTTTATTAAAAAATATTTTTATATAAATAATTATTTTTAAAGACGAATAAAATTTTTTAATTATAATTGTAATTTTAAATTTTGTATTATATATATATTATTCAAAAATATAAACTGAAAAAATTATATTGGTATTTTAATCATTTTTAATAATAATTGTTCATATATTTTAAAATGATTTTTATATATTAATTTTTTATTTAATAATAGTTCAAAGATTATAGAAAAAGTAATCAAAAATTTATATAATTACAAATAATAAAAAGCAAATTAAATATTTTTTATCATATTAATTATATAATAATAAATTAATTGGTAAATAATAACCAATGTAATATTATAGGTATATTTATTTAAAATCTCAATAAAGGCATATCATAATGGCATAATTATGGATTAAAAAAATATGTACAATATATATATTGACTTTAAATATTATTATATTATTATATATAGTATAAGTTGTATAATTTGTAAAGAAATAACCATGAATTTAAAAATTATTGAATTTTATATGAATTTCTGTATACTAAAAATACTATTTTTAATAGAAAAATTTTAATCAATAAACACCGAGACTACTATCTATTGCTAAAATCAAAAAAAAAATTTTTAAAATCTTTATTTTTACTTACTGAAAATAAGGCATGACAATTTATCAAAAAATAGGCTTAAAAGTTTATTAATTTAATTAATATTTAACTATTTCCGAAATTTAATCTTTTACATCACTTGTTTGAAATGGAACATTTAAAGGATCAATGATGCCGCCCATTTTCGTAACAACTCTAGGCATAATCATTTTTTGGAATATTTCCCGCGTATTCCATTCCTCGCCTAATGGAGTACGTAAACTTCGTTCATACTGTTCTCTAGTTTGGAACGGATAGGGAATATCGGTTGCTAGATATTTTTTGGCCTAGAATTGAATAAATTAATTTTGATGTCATAAAAGATAAGCGACAAAAAAGATAAATGATATATATTTTCTAAGCTCAAAATACCTTTTTTATTCTTTTCTCATTGATTATTACATGGTTAAGCTTTGCATCTTGTCGCTTATTAACTTCTACACCTTCGCCGGGTAATGGTTTGACCAAGACTTTTTTACGTTTATGTTGTTTTACTCCTTTGCCAACCCATGTTCCCTGGGAGAATCGAAAATCTTTCAATATGTATGCAACGTTCGTATATTAGTTGAAAGTATACGTACCCATCCAGGTAATGTAATATCTTCTTCCTTAGGTTTATCTTCATCGATCGCGGCTTGTTTTTCCGCTAAAAAGTCCTAAATTAAATAAAGAAATAGTTGAATAAACCAGGCTTTTAATTTAAACTTGTACAAAAAAAAAAAATAATAATAATACCAACATCGATAACATTATCGTTTGCAAATGCGCGAGCAACCAGTTCTCTTTGCTTAAACGCCATAGAACTCTTTGAGTGCACAAAGTTTTCCATTTCTTCGACATGGGGGTTTTCCTCATCATCGGATCCTACACTTTCATCAATTACATCACTATGAATTTTTTCGGATTGTAACACTCCTTCCTCCTTTTTTTTCTTTTTACGACCTTAGGACGAATTAACAAGTAAATATATGTATGTTATATGTATGAAAGAATTATAGACTTATTTCTATATCGAAACGAGGCGCACCAATTATTTTAACAGTGGAATTTATCGTTAGCACTTTGTCCATGTCAATTTCCACATCGTCGTCCTTTTTGCTTTTTTCTTTTAACTTCTTCAATTTCGAAACTAGTTTATCAGATTTGTTGCTTTCTTTCAGGTCAAACCCTTTATTTTTTTTTTTACTTGGAGTCGATACTCTGGAAGAGTCAACTTGAAGCCAAGGATTTTCTTCATCGGAATTATCCTTCTGTAGAACATTAGTTTCGCCCTGTGACTTTATTTGTTGCTCTGATACATTGTTTGATTCAGCGGATGTCGTTACTTGTCCATTTTCTCTGTCACTCTTTGGATCAAAAGTAGATTTTGGCAACTATCGTAAAATCGAGTCAATAAGTCAATCACTGTTATAGAAAAGTGTTACAGTATAGTACGCAAAGAATAATCACCGTTCTTATTTTTGCCTCCTGTTCAAACGACACTTGTTCATTGAATTGTTCTTCGGAATTTTTGTTTAATGATTTTTTCTATATGATGTTTCGTTAGTATTATGTTTGTAATGGTTATAAAAAAGAATTCAAATTATAATTTAAAAACCACCTCGGAACCGATTCCAAATATCATTCTTCCGATGTTGTTACCAACGTGAACTACAGAATATTTTTTTGTATCCTTTTCATTTTTTTCATCATTTTTTTCACTATCATCTTCATTGCTGAGATTTTCAAGATCCTCGGTAAAATCATCTATTAAACCTTTAGTCTTATTTCGATCTCTCTCCATGGCATCCCGCATGAACTTCATGCCCATAATGCCTTTAGGATGTACTTCACTGTCTTTCGTCTCGAGTTGTGCCAACTCACCAAATGCCTTATCTTTAATAGCATTTATATCTACCTCTTGATCAATACATTCATCTGATGACGTTTCATAAGACTCTTCATCGGAACCAAGATCGTGAATTTTACGTTTCAGCTCCTCATGTCTCTGTAATTGTTCGGCAATTGCTTGTCGGCTTTCTTGATCGTGATTACTGTGCTTAAGTGCCTGCTTGGCCCATTTACTGGTGTTCTTGTGTTTCAAAGTCATACGTTCTTGTGCTCGAGATGTTTCCAATCTTATTTTTTCTTTTCTAGCAGCTTCTGGATCAAGTTCAATCAATTCATCAAGTTTTAATTTATTCTTTTCTTTCTCCTTCTTTCTAATCTTTCGATAAGTTTTACTCTTGATTTTTGCGATTCGTTTGGCTTTAATTTCCTCACGAAACATCAATTCACGCATTCTTCGAAGTTCTTTGCGACGTTCTGCTACTTCTTCGACAGATAACTTGTTTAGCTGAAGCTCTTCGTACTGTTGAAGATCCTTCTCTTTGATGCCACTTTCTATCAGTATGGAATCTACTTCTTTTTCAAGAGTCGTTGAGGGCTTTCCATAAAATTAAAAATAATACATTAAATACAGGTATGAAAAAATTTGATAATTGAATATGATATTTGAGTTATACATACTTGGAAGGTACCAGCTAGGGTGTTATTAGTCGGTTGATGTTGAGGATTTGGATTCAGCGGAAACACCAAATGTTCAGCTTCACGATTATGCTTAACAATTGGTTCCCATTTGGATATATCTTTCTTAGTTTCATCATAGGCTGCTTGCCTGTTCAACTTGTTTAAAGTTCGTTGAGGCAAAGGAGCTGATAGTGGTTCTTTATAATTTCCTTTGTTACCACCACTTTCGAGCGATGCCAATTTTTGTTTTAATCCACTAAATCCCGTTTCTTCTTGAACTGTGACTAAAAGATCCTGGAAATCAATTTTCTTCTTACTATTTATTGACTCTCGAGTCGTCAGGTTATATTCGGACTCTTCGTATGCTTCTGTTCGTTCTTTGATTAGCCTTTTACGTTTCTCTATAGAGCCTGTATGATCAATACGTTTTCTTTTCTTGTCTAACGACTCTATGAAAGAATCCAACTTTTCCACTTTAGACTCATCATCATTAAATTCTCGTTCTTCATCAACGCTCTCATCATCTTCGGCTAAATCCATAGTTTCCTCGTCTGATTCATCACCAAAAATGTTAACATTCATTTCCCGACCAACATCAATCAGATCGAAAAAGTTCTCGTCCAGACTTGTGGCCTCATTATCTTCGTCGTCAAAGCGAACAACCCTACGCCTCTCTTTAACTCCTTCATCTGGGATAACATCATTTTCTCTTTCTTCATTAATATCATTATCACTTGAGTTTTCTGTATCTTCAGATTCATCATCTGTTGAATTCTCGTAGTTATCTTCTTCATTTAAATCAATTTTGCGATTTAATCTCTGCCTTTTATCCTAAATAAATTTCAAAAGCTTATGAAAATAGCTGAATATAAACAAAACAAATCCTTTGTAAAAACAGTTACATACAGCTTTCTTGTTGGTGCCTCTAAAAATGAAATGATCAAATCTCTCTTCATCTGATTTGTTAAACGCCTCGTCACTATCAATTTCTTCGTCGTCCTCCACGTCGATCTTTTCCTCTCCATTATACTCATAACTTTCCAATTCATCGATATTTTTGCGGCGTCTTTCTTCTTTGAACTCTCCATCCTGATCAATTTCAAAAACATCCTGGGCGGAAAAGTCATCAGTATCTTCATACTCGATACTTAGTTCATTAATTCGAGATTTCGACTTTGTACGTGAACTGCCGTTGTTAGCGCCAATATTCTTCCAAATCTTCTTGGATTTTAACTTTTTGCCTCTGATATGACTGCCACTGATACCTTTCTTAGTCGACTTGAAGTTTTTTCCCATTTTACAATTCTCGGGAGAGAATAAAATCAGATTTTTTTTTTTTTTGCGATCAGTTTGATATGTTACACGCATTGCCATATATATACAGTGCTTTGAAAAAAAAATTTGGAATTTTTATTAATAAAAATATATTTTAACACAAAAATTATCTTCAAAATTTCATTATTAAAATTTTTTATAATTTCAAATTTATCTAGTAATAAAAAAAAATTTTTTTTTACTTTGAGTTAAATAATTAGAAAATGACAATAAAATTTGAATATTAAAAGTTTTGAATCAATAATAAATATTTAATTTTAAATTTAAAAATAAATTAAGCTATTTTAAAAATAATATTTGAATAGTGGGATTATAGATTTAAATAATAATACTTATTATTTATTGAAAAATAATTTTAAGAAAGAAGAAATTATTGAAAATATTGATAAAATATTAAAAGATAAAAATATTTCTAATTATAATAATAGTTATTTTATTCTTGGTATAGAAGAAATTATTGATTTAAATAATAAAATATTATAAAAAATTTTTTTATTATTATAAAAAAAGAAAAAATTGATAAAAAAAATAATAAAAACAAGAAAAGTTAAAAAAATTATAATCTAGTAGATTTAATTAAAAATATTATTAATTTAGAATATGAATTTTTTAATATTTAGATTTTTAAAAGAATTTTTCTTTCATATTATAAAATCAAATATTTAATTTCTAATTGATTGTTATGTTCATGTTTTTTTTTGTTTTTTTTAACTTTAAATTGTGTAATCATTATATAAATTTTAGGATTTTTTTAAAAAATTTTTAAATTTTCTTTTTATAAATAATAAAAAATTATAAAAAGAACTAAAGTTTTATAAGTAATAATGGGAATAAAAAGAGTGAAATTATTTTCTAAAAAAAAATTAATAATTTTTTCAAGGTTTTTTTTTAAAAAATTTAAAGAGATTTTTTTATAATTATAATTTTTTTAAAAATTTAAAGAATAATAAGAAAAAATATAGATTTATATAAAATTCTTTAATAAAAAAAATAAAATTTAAAATATAATTAATATATTATATATTGCTCTAAAGCTATGAGATTAACATTTTGTATAATATAAAATAAAATTATAAAATTAATTATTTTTAACAATTAAAAAATAAATATTATTAATTTTTGAAAAATCCAAATTTAAAATATATTTTTAATATTAATAGTAAATGTTTTATATATTAAGTTATATATAGATTCTTAATATTATTTTAAATATTAACTTAAAAATATTAATAAAAAAAACCAAATTTAATAAAAATTATTAAATAATTTAAGTTTAATTTAATTTATTTAAAAATTAATTTTAATACAAATAAAAATCATTTATTTATTAATATTTTAATTTTATTTATTTATTATTATTATTATTTTTTATTAATATACAATCATATTATAATAGCTCGTCTTTATTTAAAAATAAAAAAAAAAATCTATAATAAATTATAAACTTTTATAAATTAATTATCTCAGTTTTATATATAAGTATTATAAATCAAATTTTGGGAACAATATTATATTTCTCTAATATAATTAGATTAACTATTGTCTATTATAATTATTATTAATAATTTATTAATATTGATTAATTTAAAAATCAATAAATAGATAAATAGTTAAGTTAGTGAAAAAGAAGAAAAATAATTATAGAAAAGAGACAATTTAAGATTTATTAAAAAAAGTTTAAAAATAAAATTAATCTTTTAAAAAAATTTTTTTTTCTTTATTTTAACTATAACTAATATTAGATATAAGCTTTTTATTAAAAATTAATTTAACATTTGATAGAAACGAATCAATTAATATAATATCAATTATCTTATATATATATATATGCAGATTAATGATAGCCTATTACGATTTGTCCTAGTTAAACCTATTATCACTTCATAAGTGGGCACATTATACTAGTGGTCAAATAAGAATATATAGTTATCAATAACAATACTAGGCTAGTTAGTATTAAGCTACAATTATTAAAAATAAAAATAATTTTTTCTTAAAAGTGATTTATTTAATTAAAATAATTTTTTATTTCATTTTAATTTTAAAAAAAAATTTTTTTATTATCATTTATAATATCAAATAAGTCAATCTAATTAATTCATTATTTAAGCAAGTATTAGATTAAGATATTTTAAAAAAAATATTTAAACCTTAGCTTTTATTTATTAAAACTTTATTATTACTTAAAGCTTTAATAAAAAACAAGAGTTGGCAATTAATATTACTTATTATATGATTTTTTTTATATTATAAATGTTTTTATTAAAAGATTTAAGTTTTTAGGAAGTAATAGTTTAAGATATCTCAATATGATGCTTCATTTAATTGAAAATTAGTCAATAAAGATTACCTGATATTATAGGTGATAATAAAGAAGATAATGTGACGTCTTTTGAGATCTGAGCAAATAATATCTAGGAGTATTAGAGGATATATAATAATATTAAATATATATAAAAAAGAACTATAGTTAGTATTTATAATTAATTGTAACTTAATATTAACTAGTCTAGTATCATTGTTGATAATTATGTATTAACCATTCAGTCTCTAGTTAGGTATGTTCATTCACAAAGTGGTAATAGGTCTAACTAGGAAATACTATAATAGATTATCATTAATTTATATATATATATAAATATATAGCTTGTACAAAATAATTGATATCATATTTCCCGTAACTAACCAGATCCTTAAAAATTTCCTTTTTTGGAAACTTTTAAAGACAAAAGGTAAAGAAAGATGACAAGTCACAACAGAAGTCTCAGAGCTTCCAACAACCCTCCCACAATTACAGAGCGCACCTTGAGATATGATAAAAGAGTCGGCAAAGAACTGAGCCTAACCAGAACCCAACCATATGCAAAGAAACCCACCACAATAGCAGCCAAGAAACCCACACAATCAATGGCAACTACTATCTCCAACAACGACTATCAACTCAACAACAACACAACCAATACAACCACATAACAAGAAACAATGCAACAAGAAAATTAACAACATGAAACAGAACTTCCATCTCAACAAAGTCAGGAATCAGAAGCATCAATCTCCTCATGGAGTGACATAGTAGAAATATAACTTAACACAACTATTGAACAGAGTGAGCAATAAGAAAAACATTACAGAAGAATCACCACCCAGAAACCACAAATAGCTTGAAACAATAGTCCAGATGAAGAAATGGAAACCGAGGAGAAAAACAACTCAGAACAAAAATGGTTCACCATTTCCAAAGGCAAAAACAGAGAAATCTACAACCCCCAAGGCAAACCAAGACCTAAATTATTATTCGACAGAACAATCTGATACGGACGAGAATGATACAAGGTTGGCATCTCAGAAAAACTAATCAAAGGGAAAACCACACACCAAAAACTGGAACATATCATTCTAGTCCTCAAATCCCCTGAAAGACTTCTGACAGTACTCAATGAAGGAAAAAAAGAAGACATGCAAATCATACCATATTTGTAGATCAACATACAGCGGAACATGCAACAACCATAGAGCTTCCAGAAATGGATAATAACAGGCTTACACACATGGAAACTGGCCACCAACAAATCAATAAAGGAAACTCCATTGTAGTATGAGACATCCCCTTGAACACAAGACTCATAGAAGTCAAACAAGCCTTTGCCAAACATGGTCAAATCCAAGGCATCACTATGAAAACCCAAAACTTGTGGCAATGTGCCACAATCACTTTCAAAGATCAAGAACCCAAACACAAGCTAGTAGATGCCAGAAGCATCCTAATCAAAGGAGATTCAGTGAGAATCAACGACGCAGAATGAACACTTCAACAAATGAAACAAAGACATGAGATTGCCGCTAAACTAACAAACCTTCCTTGCAACACATCAGCATGGGATATAAAAAATATCCTCACACAATGCAAGGGACGTACATATTATATCCCAAGGGCAGCAAACAGGGGTAATAAACCTAAAAGATTTGCAGTCGTTAGCTTCAAAACACAAGAAGATCTTTTAGCAGTAGCACAAACACAATACCAACAAGGAGAAACAACTCTCTCATTCACTCCAATCTCAACAAAATTATGTCAATATGTGACGCATCCTCTCACCTAGCCAAAAACTGCTTCACCAAAGAAAGACGCCTCCAATGGGACACCTACAACAAAAACCAGGCAACTAAATTCGGAGACCTTTACAACAAATTCAGATAAAAAAAAACTTCATCAATTTGCAACATCAATAAACCAAGAACACCCAAAACATAAAAAGCAGGAATATATGCAATAGCAGTTTTCCGAACAACCAAACCAAAACAGGAGAACCCAACAACCCTCAAAGACATAAAGTAACATGCTCAGAGAAATTCAACAACAACTGAATACTATCAAACATCAAGTGGCAGATCTGGATGAGCATATCACCAACCTAGAATACTATGATGAAGAATACTATGAATCAATGGATAGTAAACAAACACTAGTATCGCAAGACTCAACACCCATATCACAACCCAAAAGCACACAATCCACATCAGAAGATAGCTTCAAAGACCTCAGAAATACACAAACACAACTCTTCTCCTCCATCGATGGGATGCAAGACAAAATGAACCAAATCTTTACCACAATAAATGCATTAGCTCAGACCTCAACCAAGACCACTGACAACCAATAACTATGGGAAACACACACAGCAACTCCAATAATAACATTGAATATGCAAATACAAATACAACACATAACAATCAAACTAACAACCCCAACAACCCTTCACTTAGAACACAACAACTCATAACAAAATTATCATGGTCAGACACTAACTCTACAATAGACAAAAATACTGATACACTATCACCAAAACTCCACGATAATCCCAAACTCCCACAAGGAAAACTAGCAACATCAACAAACAATACTAACACACCATATAAACAACATCACGAACACATCCCAAATTATCAAATCATAAGACAAACCTGGAATATTTTCACAACAAATGTCAGAGGTCTTAAATCGAACCTAGGAAAACTACTCCTCTGGACAGAATGGATCAATAAACACAAACCGAGTATACTTGCACTCACAGAAACAAATCTTAACAACACGGAAGGAAGATTTATCCAATTTCAGGATTACCAAACCCCATGGAGTAACTCAAGTAACCAAAGGAAAGGGCTTGGAATAGCACTATTAATTGAAAAAAATCTAGCCAAACACATCTATAAAAAGCATATATGGAAGGACAGAATAATCACAATAGACCTACTATTCAAATTCAAATACAAACTCAGAATTATCGCCATTTACCTTCCAGCCCAAGCACACCAGTCAAACCAAGAGTGCATCAAAGAAGTCCTCAAACAAATCAATGAAGCAAAAGCTTTAAACAGTCAAATGATAATATTAGGAGACTTTAACTCAGTTCCTAACCCCAGTGTAGATATGCTCAATTTAAAGTTTCCAAAGGCAAAACAATATCTTCCAATGGGCAAGCTCATATAACGATTATCAAACAACCAATTCATAGATACCTTTTGAGAAATCAATCCATACAGTACCCAATACACATGGAGCAACACATAAGACACAGTCAGTAAAATCGACCAAATATGGATCTCTCCATCACCACTCTGGCTCTTCACAAAAGCACAAATACAAGAAACTGACAAAGAAATGATGGAAACCGATCATAATACAACCTACTGCAATATACAACATTGGAATACCGATCCCTCTGAATCGAACAGATACAGATCACAACTCAATACCAGATATAATTGGTAGAACACACCTCAAGAAAAATGGAAAGATTTTGGAGAACATATACAATCCAAGCTCGAACAATCATGGGATAATCTAAACACCTTACCAGATAAAGTGAACAAAAAATGGAACCTCCTCAAAGATACTATTCTACAAAGTGCAACTCTCCATATCAAAAAATACAAGGAAAAAAAGAGAGCACCAAAACCACCTAGCCCCTCCACTGACGCTCTATACAAACTCTCAAAAATTCACTCATTGGGCAGACAACTTCTCAACAACAATCCACCATCTGACCATGTCCTCAAGAAAATCAAGTTCATATCGAACAAACTAGCCAAGAAATACTCTATCACCATAGAACCTCCAAAGGAGCCCTCTTGTTCAGCCAATATGGCAGAATGGATTAAATCTATCAAAAACACAAGAGACACACACAAAACAATCTTCAACAAACTGTGCAGAAACAAACAATTAGAAGCCATATTGGAAAGACTACTAAGAAAACAATCATACTTCAACATCAACTAAAAAACAAATAATCAGAAACCTACTAGACGACACAAAAAGACACATTACACTAGACAAGCTAATCACACATAAACTGGAGGAAACAATCATCACAAATCCAGAAAAAATCAAAGAAGTAGTCAGGACACATTATCAGAACTGGACCAGCAAAAGCAACATTAAGACGACCCACTCCACAATATGGGAGGAAGAATACAAACCACTTCAACAAGTAAACAAGGAATGGTACACTAATGCAATCTACACCATTACAACAGAAGAAATCCAAGAGATCCTTAGGAAAGGCTCCAACAAATTATTACCAGGGCCACTAGGAATCCCTTACATTGCACTAAAAAAACTTACCAAAGAAACAATAAACTATATTGCAGACCTTTTCAACAATGTACTACAAACAGGCAAAGTACCAAAGGAGTGGAGTCAAGACAATATTTACCTCATCCCCAAATCAAAACCATCGGAAAACAATATTAACATAACACGACCAATCACTCTTCTTGAAACAATACAGAAAATATTCACAAAAATCATCAACAACAGATTAGCTAAAATCCTTACCACTTACCAAATCCTATCTGAGCACAACTAGGCAGCCCTCCCAGGGTGCAGCATATAAGAACCTATCCACATAATCAGAGCAATCCAGGACAATGCAAAATAACATGGCAACAAAGCATAGATCCTGAGCCTAGATATAGCAAAAACCTTTGACTCAGTAAACATTCAAAGACTCAAACTAGCACTCCAACAAATCAAATGCCCAGATATTATCACTCAAATTATCATGAACATCTGCGACAACTGACAAAACCATGTCATTACACCATTCGGACCATCATTACAATATATAGTAGAAGACGGAATCAATCAAGGAGACACTATATCCCCTCTACTCTGGAGAATCTTCTATGACCCACTCCTATCCCTGATCTCAAAAACACGAAAGGGATACACCCTCACATCCGAAAAATGGAAGGAACCCACAGTACCACCAACTATTTCAACCCAAAATATCTCATGCCTAGCATTTATGGATGACATCACTCTAATAGCAAGTAGTCAAAAAAGACTACAAAAAATAAGCGACATCTGCTCATCCTTTTTTACAATAAATGACATTCACATTAACACATCCAAATCAAATCTCTTAGTCCTCAACTCAGCATACGACCCAAACAACCAGATCCTAATTCACGAACAACCAATCACAATGCTCCCACCAAATCAAGCAGCTAGAATCTTAGGGATATATCTGGAAGGCAAAGGAGCAAAAATATATCAACAACATTTGATAAAGGAAAAAACACTCAAATATATTAACACGATCAAATGGAAAGTAATAACAGACAAACAAATCAGATATCTACATAATCAAGTCTGGATACCAATGGTGACATACCTTCTATCAGACATGATTCTTACAGAACCAAACTGTAACAAAATCATGAGTATTTTAAATCCTATCTACAAACATAAACTTAACCTGACAAAAACAGTACCCAACACAATTCTACGCAACCCACTGGAATATAGTTTCTTCCACCTTTGGGACAGACAACTATTACTCCAGGCCAACAACTGGTACAAAAGAATAAACAGACAAGATATCATAGGGAAAATCATCAGCATGTGCTTACAGGAAGTGCAAAATAGATGTCGGTCAACCAAATCCATAACAAGTACACAATTCGCAGACCCATTCCTACCTCAAGGACACGACTTCACACATGATCTCACCTTCCTTCTCAAACAACATGGATATACAGGAATAGCACAAAACCTCCAAATCTTCAAAGAGACTGACATAACCATCAAAGAAATAACAGAATCAAGGTGGTATAATAAATACAGAAAACAGCTCGCAACAAACCACATTCTCTTCCTGAATCAAATAACCAATTATACAGGATCCAGACTAGCAGTATGGGTAGAAATAATAATGGCAAACAAGAAACCAAACAGAAAAACACCCAATTGGTTCAAAGAAATCTAACAAATCAAAAAATCCTAGCTCTGATTGAAAATAGACAAACGCATACACAAAATACAAAAATCAATCACAGACTATCAATAGAAATAGCAAATCAAGAAATCAAATGGACTGCATCACAAGGAACTAATACAAGCATCATCGGCAAAAAGTGTGCCATCCAACAGAACACAGTTAAACTACAACATTATATTAAAGCCAACAACAACTACTCCCCCCTAAAAGAATGTGATGGATGCCCCTTGAACATCACAGAAAAACAAGGAGAATGTATCTTCTATAAAGAAAAGAACAGCCTGATTAATATCACAGTCCACAAAAGCAAAACCAGCTTAAGAAACTCACCCTCTAAAAAAATTTGCCAAAGAAGCAGAATCTCACCGACAGCCTCAACAACATTCTTACAGACAAATTCTCACATCCAACCCTTCCCCCACCACCAACCATCTTCAACAATCAAATAACAGCCAACAAAACTATCATTAAAAGATACCTCAAGACAACAGAACGAACAATTGAGGAACTGGCAACAATATGACACAAAATAGGAAAACTTCATGAA